>JAOXJP010269886.1:0-20264 GCA_025762735.1 Platanus orientalis | reverse complement strand
TAGTGAGATTTTTTTATAATATAATTTTTAATATATATATATATATATATATATATATATATATATATATTGTAAACCAGAATTATATTAATGAAGAATGATGATTATTAATGAATTCAATGCTACAGTTGCTTTGTTCTCTAATGTGACCCTAGAATCTTGAAGGTGTGATGTTTTCAAGCGTAGGTGTGACTCCATTGGTATTTTTCTGTTTTTCTTTATTCTTTTTATTACAGATTATCTATTAAAGAACTAGATCGTAGCCTCTTCGTCCTACGTCAGTTTGGTATCATAACAAAGTCTAGGAGATGGTTATTGATATTAAGACTAAATTGTTTTCCCTTCCGAGAAGGCAACAATCAAGGTTTTGGTTAGTGATGGAGATGAGAACTTGATTTCCACAAGTTTTGTTCAGGATATCTTACAAGACCCTGGATTAAGGCTATTGTAGATATGTTAACAAAAGTTTTGTTATCCATTTTTTTTTAATATGCGGGTAAGACTTTATTAAAAAGAGGCAAAAAGGCCAAGCAAGAAGACAGGAAAAAAAAAGACCACCAAGGAGGTGAGGGAAACAAACAAAACAAAACAAGAAAAGGAAAAAACACAAGAAGCTCAAAAACAACAAAGCAAAAAACTACGTCTCACACCACAATGAAAACCACTTCACTTCCACAAAATCATCCCTGATAGAAATCCAGTTGAAAAGCATCCGATAAATGTGAAGGCAAAGCTCCTCAATGCTCATCGTCTTACCCTTAAAGATCCTACGGTTTCTTTCTTTCTCCTCGAAATCGTTGATCCACCAACTGGAGACCATCTCATCAAAGTGGAAGGGAAAGGACCAAGAAATGCAAAGATGAGAGTGGAAAAAACCCCAAACCTTGCTAGCTAAGTTGCAATGAATAAAAATATGATCCACTGACTCATCTTCCTTTATACAAAGCACACATCTGTTAGCCAAATTACACCCTCTACTTTTCAAATGATCAAGGGTGAGAATTTTCTCTAATAAAGCATTCCAAATGAAAAACACCACTTTTGAAAGGATACCCAGGATCCAAATGCCTTTGTGGGGAATTTGAATAGACCTATTGCCAACCAACTCCAGATAAAACAATTTAGAAGTAAATTTGTCTTTCTTTGAGATAATCCACTCCTAACCATCCCCTATAGAGGAGTCCAACTTCATCTCACCAAGAAGACCTAACAAGCTACACAACTCTCCCATCTCCCAATTGTTCAAATTCCTACGAAGACAAGGCACCCAAATATTACCTACACCACCAAACGAATTTGCAACTGACACTTCCGGGTCAACAGCAAGAGAATACAAGGTCCTAAAAGTCTCCTTTAGAGAAACCTCCCCCCACCACCTATCCTCCCAAAACTTAATATCTCTCCCTGAATCTAGCTTAAAACGAATACACTTCCAAAAAACAGTCTGAATCCTTTGAATGGATTTCCAAATCCCACAGCCATGCCTAACATGCACCTCTTTACACTTTCATTCCAACTTCTTTCCAAACCTAGCCGCCACCACCCAACGCCATAAGCTCTCTTTCTTAACTCCGAAGCTCCACAACCATTTGGTAAGAAGAGCCCTATTATAGTCTCTAATCATCCTTAAACCAAGACTATCGCAACTCATCGGCCTACAAATAGACTTCCAATCAACAAGATGGTAGCGATGGTTTTCATTCGAATCATTCCAAAAAAAAATTTGAAACTTATTCTTAGTTTTAGAAGCCACCAATGGCGGGATTAAACAAGAACAGATAGTAATTAGGAATGGAAGCCAAGGTAGTTTTTAAAAGGGTCAATCTACCACCCTTTGATAATAGAGATGTTTTCCATGAGTCTAACCGTAAGGTAATCCTTTCAATCACCAGCTCCCACACCATCTTAGACTTAAAATTTTCCCCCAACGGCATCCCAAGCAAGCAGACTACCAATTTTACAGCCCAAAATCCAAGCCAAGCTTTCCATATTAGGAACCTCACTAATCTGGAACAATTCACTTTTAGTCAGATTAATCTTAAGTCCCAAAAAAGCCTCAAAGAAACACATAATGCATCTCAAGAACCCCAATTACGTTATATCTAGCTCACAAAAGATCATGGTATCATCAACAAATTGCAAGTGGGAAATCCGGTAAGTTTCGGAACCAATCATAAACCCCAAAATATAGTCCACTTCAATATTACTAATCATTTTACTTAAAACATTGGAAACCATGATAAACAAGAGGGGAGAAAGGGGATTCCCTTGTCTCAAGCCCCTCGAACTTTTAAAGAAACTTGTTGGACACCCATTGGCCAAAACCAAGAAATTAACCGATCTAATACAAAAGAAAATCCAACTGCTCCACTAAACACCAAACCCTAGCCTCCCGAGGATATAATTAAAAAAATCCTAATTAACATGGTCATAGGCCTTTTAGAGATCAAGCTTGCAAAGCAGCCCCTTACAACCAATAGCCTCTTATCTTCAATACACTCATTTGCATTTAACACACTATCAAGGATTTGTCTTCCCTCAATAAAAGCACTTTGAGGCGGCTCAATAATGCCCTTCATGACCAACTTAAGGCGGGAGGTCAAAGTCTTCAAGATGATCTTATAGACACTGCTAAGAAGACTGATAGGGCAATAATCCTTCAATTTCTTTGCATTCTACTTTTTAGGGATCAAAGCAATATGAGTATTGTTTGGATGCTCATAGAACTCCAAATAATAAAATTATTCAAAAACTTTCATCAGATCCCCTTTAATAATGTCCCAACACTTTTGGAAAAAAGATATAGAGAAACCATCCGGCCTCGGAGCCTTATCCACTTTCATACTAGAAACCATCTTCCACACCTCCTCTTCCGAAAACTTTTTCTCAAGCATAGATTTCTCATGACCATAAATGTATTCGAAATTCATCCCATCAAGAAGCAAGCTATTAGAATGCTCTTCCTTATACAATTTCACATAGAATTCCTTCACTCCTCTCCTTATTTCACCCTAATCTTAGAACCACCTACCATTTATCGAAAGACTGAAAATTCCATTAGAGCTTCTACGATGGGAGGCAACACAGTGGAAGAATTTTGTGTTCCGATCACCTTCCTTCAACCAAGAAATCTCAGACCATTATCTCCAAAATGTCTCCTCCTTGAGAGCCAACCCATGATACTCCTTCCTTATGGCCTCCCTCTCGACCCTTTCATCACTAGCTAAGTCACACCCCTCTCCCAAAAGATCTAATTCCTTGAACCTCCTCCGACATAAATCTTTGTTAGCTTTCAGGGAACCAGCTAAATTACGATTCTAATCTCTTAAATAGAATTTAAGAGCTTTTAATTTCAATGCAAACACCATGCTCAGATTACCAGAATAATAGACACGGCTCCATTCACGATCCACCACCTCCATAAAATCTGGCACAAGGCATCTCCTCAAATTTAAACGGAGTAGGGGCTCCAAACAGCTTGTGCAGCTCCAGAGCAATAAGAATGTGATTTGAAGTAATTCTAGGCAAAACAACTTGAAAACGATCTGGGAATAAGTCTTCCTACTCACCACAAAAAAGGAAGCAATCCAACCTGCTTAAAAATGCATGATTTTGAAAATTAAACCAATTAAACTTTGCACCTTTAAGAGGGACATCCACTAAATGCCATCTATCAATAAAATCACTAAACAAATCCATATTAAAAACCCACGGACCATCTCCTTTTCTCTCTCCAGGAAACCTAACTAAGTTAAAATCACCCCCCAATGCACCAAGGCAAGCTCCAGCAACCCTTTATGTCTTCCAGTTCTCCCAAAAAGTCATTTACCTCATCACTCAAGGTTGGCCCATAGACCCCAACAAAAATCCAATCCTCTAGCATCGACTTCTAACTACATCTACTTGAAATTGAGAAAACCCCTATCTCATACTCTTGTACCTCAATTCTATCAGTGTCCCAAATCAAAAGGATACCCCCGAAGGGGCCCCTAGAAGAAAAAGCCAACCAGGCAAAAGGCCTTTAGCCCCACACCTCCTTAACCACCGACTCACTCAACAACTGGGTTTTTTATTCCTGAAGGCAGACGATATCAAGAATGACTCCAAAAATAGTTTGATGGATAATGACTCGTTTGTGCCTATTCCCAAGACGTCTAACATTCTAAAAAATAAGCTTTAAATCCATTAATTATCTCTCAATAAACCTTTACCTTTTCTCACCCCCTCTTCACTCATCTCACCTTCTTTCCTATCATTATTAACACTGTTTTCCAATTTTTTCAACTCATTCTTCAGTCTCTTGCACATAATGGAATTTGACTCACAATCCCCATGGCCCATTTCTCTTTGCAATTCAATACGTCTACATAATTCCATAGTTTCCTTTTTCAATCCTTCATAGGAAAGGCCCAAGAAAGGGCCAACCTCGTTTAATTTTTCTAAGACCCACTCAAATAAAATCTTATCATTTCTCTCCCGAATACCACGAAAAAGGCATGAATCCCCCCCCCCCAAATCCTCTCAAGCGTAGCCCCACCTTGTCCATTAAAATCCAAAGCCTCACCACACCCTAGCACCTTCCCCTTATCAATCATAGCCCAAGGAGCAATATTCAAAACATTTTCATCAACAGCCTTTGACGAAAGATTAGCCAACACCATTTCTCCACTTTTAGCAAAAGGGTCCCCGGAATCCCGACACAAATCATAGATAAAATTCTCATCCTTAGCAAATCCTTCGTAGCTCCTGCACAAATCAATGGCAGAAAGCAAAGTAAAAGAATGAAATTTGGAAAACACAAAGTTATGACCTTTAGAATTATTTTGAAGGAAGACAAAGTCCATAGGAGTCTCATTATCCACACGAACCTCGTCGCACGGCCCGGGGGCATCCTCCTCACCCATCAAATATCTAGCCATGGCCCCATCCTCCAACAAGAAAGTAGATGCATCCAGAAGGTGGGTAGCCAATTTAGAAGAGTCACCCGAATCAAACTGGCGATGACTGACCTTGGGCCACTCATGTGGCCCTGGAGAAGTTGGAAACCTGTTCACTTCCCAAAATAAACACTCTAGAACCGATGGAGCAACTCCCAAAATCGAGGCCTACCCAGGAACACCCACATCAACCTCACACCCCTCAACCACCAGCTTTGACATCATTGGACCACTAGCATGATCATCAAAAACATGTATCAGCCTCAAGAGAAAATTAAAGCATATTCGGAGAGGAGGCAACAGACACTAGCTCCCCCCTATACTCATCCCCAATCAAAGAGAAACACTCCCCAGCCAAACACTGATCCCCCACCTAATCAATACCATCACTCAGATTAACAAAAGCCCCCACAACATTCTGAACGAGCATCTCAAGAGTAACCTATGAAGGAGTCCCAGATTCCGAACTAGAGTGAGAGAGTAAACCACAGTTGAGTACCACGAATATTGCTCGTCGTCCTCACAACCATCCGTTGAAGTAACACTAGGGTCCACCAAACGATAGTCCTCACCTCTATTTGCTAAGGAAGGGTGATCCTACAAGCACGACGAGTCACCTTAGGGACGAAGGAGCAACCCGTTCACCTGTAACTCCTCAATAATGACCATACTCGAGCTCTCCATATCCAAACCAGGATCAAAGCAAAATAAGGGCATGTAATAATGAGGCCCACTACACAAAGGCCAACCCTCCTTAATAGAGATGGCATGGACCCCAAGAAAAGGCCCATCCAAAGGAAACACCTCATCAGGCCCAGGGTTTGACCGCATTGGTCTCCAAAGGCAATTGGTTCCACCAGGGGACACAATCGTTTTTAGTCTAGAATCTTAAGGGCCTCAAAACAATAAAAACATGGCACACCCAAGATTGGCCCATTACCCTCATTCCATCAATGAGGCAAATCAACCGACACATCATGGTCACCTTTGAAATGGCGATCAATCTGATGATGAGGATCACACCTTTGGACCATGCCCCTTGGATGCCCCCCACCTAATCCCCTTAAAACTCTTTGATCGTCAAAACTCTCAGCTCCCTCCACCTTATCCTCCACCCCTTCTTATTTGCCGACTCCACAAAACCACCTTCCCTTGCCCCATACGAAATGTCTGAAGGAAAGTAGACGTTAGTCACGTTATCCATCTTCACACGTGAGATGACCAACAAAGAAAGGTAACGTTCAAAATTTGAAAGCATCGTAGGAATTGATTATATACGTGCATCAGCCGAAGACCCCCCAACCAAAGTGGAAAAACATTTTCAGACCCAGAAACTCTCCCACCGGCCGACCATGCTGAGAAAAAACAAGCTTTCCAAAACCAGTAAAAGCCATCGAGATTTTCCCCTCAATAGTTATAGCCACCCGGAAATACAACCCACAGTCCACCACAGAAATCAAACAAGGAATCCCCTGAAGGTCCCCCCCCCGTAACCTCCACCCTCACCCACGAGAGTTTGTCACACAGAGGGTCTTACGATCGATCGATCGATCGCAAACCCCCACAGATTCATCTAAAAAAATTTCGACCATCGACAGGTTAAAAGGCAAACCCCAAATTTGCAACCACCTTTTGAAAAGAGGCTCATCCTAAAGGACCAAACGATCAGGACTCCAGCGATGGAACTCAAAAACCTCCACCTGAGAGGCCTCCCCCCACCCAGCTACATATGCGCCCAACATCCTCAACAGAAGAACAGACGAACAGGGCACGATCAACGTCAATCAGTATCCAAGAAGGAGGTGAACTGAGATTGACCAAAAGCATAAAACCATCTGCAATATCCTTCCAATCGACAACCGCACAGCAACAAGAGCAAACCAAGACTCTCAACCACACCTCTTCCCCCATGTCAGAGCTAGCATGAGAAATCTGAATAGCCCAGTCGCAATTATGCTGGACCACAGAAATGTTAAGGCATGGCTTTACTAGTCACAAAGTATCACTAGGAGGAGGCAAAGCCTCAGGATTTTTTCTCCTTCGGGGTGGAAACGAACTGATGGCAGGTGCAAAACCATAGGTTGGAGAGCATGGTGCTACCCGAAAACCCCTTCGCATGACATAGGACACATTCATCCAACCACTCTTTTCCCCCTTACGAATTGAAATAGAAAGTTCCCTCCAATTACACAGAATCTCAGAGACACGCAAGTAGGCACCCTGATCATTTCACCTGCCTCTAAGCACTAGCACCCTGCTCCCATCGTCTTTCGACCGAATAATAGCCTCCAGCTCAGATTCCCAACATGCCGTATCCACCACTTCACAAAACCAATCAACGTATTCCAGCCGGAACCTTAAGAACACTACAAACGATTTACGTTGTTCTACCATATAAAGAACCCGCACATTTCCATCATACTCTTCGCATAACTCAAAAAATTTCGTTCTATTACTATCGTCTGCCTATTGAAGAAATGAATGGATTGAAGAAAGGAATGATACTTTTGATGAGAAGAGACATATCTTGAAGATTTTTAACTTTGATATATGGTATTGACTAAAAAAAAACTAACAACAGTCTTCTTTTATGGTTTCGTCAGCTTTGTAAAAGAAAAAGCAGGAAGAGATCGTCAATATAATTGATGATGAGCCAAAGTTATCATCACAAACTTTATTAACTCCGGATGAACAATGGTACAACCAACTTTAGAGATATTGCTCAAGAGAAGACTCCTTTGAGTTTGATTGCTTTCACCCAATAGGAAAAACATAGAACCATTCCAAGTTCAGCCCAAGGATAATCAAACAATACTTCATGTAGTGGAGGAAGAAAATTTTCAATTTAAATCAATTCCTAAAATTTAACATCACATCTATGAAGATCCCTTGTTAAATCAACGGATTCATAGATTTGCTATGGAGGATTGCAAGTATATCCGGATGAAGGTGAATAAATCGTAGAATCTTGAAAGCATAGTCTTGATTGTTTGTTGTTCTTACAACATTCCAAAACTCAAGGATGAATTTTTTCGAACCAAGGGAGAATGATTTGGACCAAGAAAGAGCTCATATACAGATCCTATGGGTTTATGATGGGATATTTTGGACATTTTGGGTTTAATATTTTTGTATGGCAAAGATTTTGTTATTTGGTCAATTTTAGGTTAATCTAGGTTAGTTTATTGTTAGCCAATTTAAGAATTTTTATTTATTTCCAAATAGAATACGTTTTATTTAATTTTAAGAAAGTGAGAGATCTATTTCCATCACTTTTCTTTTGGCAATATTTGGAAGGTCAAAACTTAGCCATTTAGGCTGATTTTGGTGTCATATAAAAGGTTATTCAGTTACCTTTCCAACGAGACCAAGATCTTGAGAATCCGATGTGATTTGGGAAAGTTATGATTAAAATACTGGCATGGTATCACTTTGTGACGAGATTTAGTTAATTTAGAGTTATTTTTTTAAGAAGTCTAGTTAGAATGAGATTTGGAAAAAAAAAAAATGGCATGTAAAGCTATATACATGCTTGTAAACTAGAATTTTATCAATAAAAGAATAAAGAATGATGATTATTGATGAATTTAAGGCTACAATAGCTTTGTTCCCTAGTGTGACTAGTATCTTAAAGATGTGATGCTTTCAACTCAATATGTGACTCCAATTGGTATTTTCCTCTCTTTCTCTATTTCTCTTTGTTATTTTCATTTTACTACAGATTATCTATTCAAGAACCAGATCAAAGCCTTTTGGTCCTGCATCAATTTTATAATGGATTTATAATTAAAAATTAAAAATAGATAGATTTGTAGTAAAAAAATAACAAGAAAACAAAGAAGAAGCATAGATAAAGAGAAGAGTATACCAACTAGAAATCACACTAGTTGTTGCCTTGGCAATTAAACATAGAGTTCAAGGCAATCACACCCTGGGTTGGAAGCATTCACACTTCCAAGAGCTTTAGCAATTTGCTTCATTCAATAATCAATACAGGTACATATAATTAACAAGGTTCAAACCCTAAACTTCAAAATCTCAATCAAACTAGACTTTCTAAAAAAAATAAAACTCTAAGAATTCAGCTCCCGTCACAAAATGATACCCTGCCAGTGTTGGCCATATTTTTTCAAAATCACATCAAATTTGAAAGATCTTGGACTCAATTGTTGGAAAGGTAATTGAACAACCTTTTAAATGATGCCAAAATCAAGCCAAGTGGGTAAGTTTTGACCTCCCAAAATAAGGCCAAAAGAAAAATGATGAAAATAAATATTCCTCTTTTCTAAAAAATAAATAAAACCTATTCTACCTATAAATAAATAAAAACCCCAAAGTGACTAACAAGAAATTAACCTAGATTAACCTATAATCAACAAAATTATAAATTATTTCCATACAAAAATATTATACCCAAAAAATTATGCATACCCCCATCAAATTTGAGTATGGGTTGTTTATCGCTCTGCGTCAGATAGTCAACAAATTTTGAGGTGGATCATGATGGAAATAGTCAGGATTTTTTCTTTGAGAAGGCATCTAGAGGGTAGTAAAAAAAGTACTTAATGTGACTGTTCAACTTGCTTCACCAATAAATCTTAAGGTATAGGGAGTAGGGACTAGCTACATCATATTTAAGTGATTTTTAATATTATTATAGTTTTGAATCTGGTAAAATATAAGTTAACAGACTATATTCTTTTCGTTTTTTTTTTTTTTTTGGGGGGGATAACATGAGAATCCAAAGAAGAGCTCAAGAAAGATGAAGATCAGAAGCTAAAAGCTTCTCCAGTCGTGGAGTGCAAAAGACCCATGTCTTAGCTGTTGGAAGAGAAGTTCCAAGTCTAGCTAAGAAATGAACAGCTGCATTTGAAGTTCTCCCTATGTGTGAGTTCGGACACTTCGTCGAAATAGCTATAAAAAAGTTTACAGTTGGCTATACAATGTTTAAAATCCCATGCATAGACATTTATATCAGCTTGCAGTAGAGAAATTACTTCTATGAAATCTCCTTCAACCACTATCTTTGAGATTCGTGGATTGTTGACCATTTGCAACCCCAAAACCATGCCTTTACATTTAGATCTTTGAGAAGAAATGAGAGGATTTCTTTCCACTCTAGCTACTACTATAACTAAGACATAAAAACAAATTCCTTAACCATACCCATGACATTGTTATGTCATGTGGACATGGGCACTTGAGAAAGAAGATTTGGGTACCATACAAGATATTAGAGGATGGACATCAAGGAGGTGTAAGTTTTTTTTTAATGGTGGGTTACAAGGTAAAATTTGCCCATTCTATCAATGTAAAATCAAGAGTTGAGGACTTAAATCTTTTCCACTTCCCCTCTGCAGCAGATATGAAAGTATAAGGATTAGGGGAGAAAGACCTTCTGGAATCACTTTCTTATTTATACATGTTTGGAGTCAGAGCAAAATAGGAAAGAGAACCAATGGAAGACCTTAAATTTGGATGAGGGATTGCAATCTCCTGCATCACACTTCAAGAGATAATATAGAACTAATGTGTTGGCTTTCTAATAGTATTGGAACATTTAGTTAGAAGCACTGAACCAGTATGAAACATGTCAGGATCCTCACATAAAAGAAAGAACAAGCATGGTTCCTAAAGAAATGAGGAGAATCATGAATAAGACTTTGAAGTGGTAAATTGGTGATTAAGCAAAAACAGGTTACATTAGTCTAGGTGTTGAGTAGTTCACTGAACATTACTACTAAAGGAGATGTAATATCAACATGGAGAGAGCCTTAAGTTTTCCTCTATTATCATTTTCTTCTTTTTAATTCAATACAGTATTCCTTTCCTCTACAGAACAGTAAGCTGGACTTAGTAATAGCCAAAGAAAAAACAAGCCTATGCTTCCATTAAAAATCATTGAGTTACATAGACCAAAAAATAAATTAAGAAAAAAAAATTATATTAAGCCAAAGATACATTTGGAATCACAATAAATATTTTGCATCCTCCAACAGCAATCTTGATATGAAAATTTTATTTTTCTAACCAGATTTCAATCTCATGTCTTATAAACATATAATGAGAAAATTAAAATACTTCAACCAATACATGTAATTGTTCCAATGATCCAAAAGTTCAAATACTTCAACCAATACATGTAATTGTTCCAATGATCCATGAAACAAATGGTTACTTGAAAATTATCATTTTTAAAAGAGGTACCATTCAATGAATGATAGGAGTATAATAAAGTACTTTTCAAAAATTGGTCACTAAAACACATACCAAGCTCTTGCAGGCTCACATCTGGAGCAAGGAAAGAATTTTCTTTCATCTTGTTTGTATGAATTTGAAGAATTTGTAAACGGCCATTTTCATCAGGAAGACTTATCTCAACTTGAACCTCCAAGCGTCCAGGTCTACAAATAAAATAATCAAAAAAGATTGAGAACTGAATTTATAAGATGGGACTTCCATGAGAATGATCTACACAATGAAGCCATACCAACTCAACAGGTTCAATCCACAATTTGCAAGCTACTAAAAAAATGTGAACAAGAAATCAAGTAATTCTACAGTATTGTACATGTGGTTTCGTTGCCCTTCTCTTTTTATTCAATACAGTTTTAACTTACAAATCAAAAATAATAGTTTATTTCACAAAATTTTGAACCTTTAAATAGGTGATTATCACGCCTAAGGTTCGCCCTTCATCAGGGGTATACACATCAGCGCTGAAAAGTGATAATCACCCCCCAAAAAGTGTAAATCACTTATCCAGCGCTGATGTATCCGCCCTTGATGCAGGGCAGACCTTAGGCGTTTTTTAAAGGGTCGCACCAAATCCCATCCGTTTAAATATATATGACTGTTAATCAAATTTCATAACAAAATAATGATGACTGAGCATAAGACAAAAATGATGATGATGAGAGAGATTACCTCAAAAGGGCTTCATCAAGTAAATCCTTTCTGTTGGTCATTCCAATGAGCAAAACATTATTCAATGACTCCACACCGTCTATCTAAAAACAAATTAAAAGCTCAGTTGAATTGATGACATATACTTCCAGATGAACTGTTAAAATGGTTGGAAAGTTCCAACATTTACTGACCAAACTGTAAACTGACACCCAAAAAAAATGTAAACAAACCTTAGTAAGGAGCTGGTTCACAATGCTATCATGAACTCCAGTACCATCTCTAGTTGATCCTCTTGACTGCAAATTTAGAATAAAAGCACATATCATAAATCACACAAACTCTAAGCAACTAAAATGAATATATGAATATTCCAAAAGAACCCCTATAGCCATCCATAGGTGGACCATTCAAGTGGCCATTAAAAACAATCAATGTATAATCAGAAGCATGTAATATCATAATAAGATAATATGCATGTATGAATTCCGGAAAGCATTCAATATACATTAAACAGTCGTCAAGAATATAGAAAAATCATCAAGATGCTTATCATCTTCAGCATAAAGAGTAGAGACCATTTTATTGAAACAATGAATGCTATGTCCCAGACGGACAGAAATAAGAACATCCGCAGAACAGCAGATCCAGTCAAACACATGCATATGCAAAGAGAAGTACCGAGATGTATCTTCAGGATACATTTGTAGATGAGTCAATGAAAAGTTAAAATAACTCAAACAAAGTTAAATACATTTGCACCTTTATCACATGAATAATAAGCTGGTACATGTGCACCCATTGTTTGAGAGAGAGAATTGGGGAAGGAGGAAGGTAGGGAGGGAAATTTAGGTAATGGAAACATTTGAAATATATGTAACAGAAAAGAAAAAGCAGTACAAGAAACAATTAAAAGTAAAAACATTAGACATGGGCAACAAATATAATTATGCTCGCTAAAAGGTTAACTATGAACCCTGGAAACCTGTCAACAAAGAATGACAGATTATGGAAAAGTTTCACTCAATCATAGAAGTAACAAGAATTGGATTGCTTTGTGTACGCCTTAAAATCTGAAAATGCCTCTCAGCCTCAAAGCCATATACCAATAGCCTCAGTTAGGAAGCCTAAACGTCTTTCTATATGATGTGTATATTATGTGTCCCTGATGATGTTGCGCACATGTCTTCCATAGTATAGCACAAAAAGAATGGTAGCCAAAGGGAGGAGAACAAGGGGACCACCACGGGGCCAGAGTTGTTTAAAGTTCTACCTCTGATATGTTAAGGTGATAATCACCATGGCTAACTACCATGGAAGCTAAAGGGAGAAGAACGAGGGGACCACCATGGGTGGTACAAGGTGCAACGCATTCGAAAATACAACCAAAAGCGCCATCGGATTATCGCAATGATGGGGACCCAGGGGGGAAGGGATCGAAATGGCAGTGGTCCCCAAAAGTGATCTTATGCGCAGTCGGTGTCGAACTAGGTGTGGCCCCAAAAAGCGAAACCATCAATCCAATGGGGAGGAGAGGAGCATGTCACTGTCGCCAAGAAGGAGGAAGCTGATTGCAGGAAGAGACAAATGCAAGCTTGTCTAGTTGCAAGGATTGAAGGGCCGCCTCTGTCTCCAGTTCTCATGGTGTCATGGGGCAAACGAATCTGGAAAATTTCAGGGGAAATAAGGGTTAAACGCCTCCCGTGCCTATTAAAAAAAGGACGGCCCAGTGCACGAGGCTCCTGCTAATGCGGGCCTCCCGTGCCTATTCCTGTTTGTATTTTCGTCTGCCCTGTAAGCAGAAAGAGTTCTTCGAGAGGGGAAGAAGGATTGGGGATGCCACTATTTGCTAACGGATAGGTGGCATCCGAGGGCAGGATGCAAGCGTTTCGGTCTAGCAATGAAAGGAAAATGGGAGAGGATTTACAGCCTCCCGGCTCACCTCTAGAGTGAGCATATCTTTCATGTCATCGGTGAGGAGTGCAGGGGCTTTCTTGAAGCCAACACATGTGACATTTTCTCGTTGGAATGGCTGATGCTGCTGGTCAGAGATGAAGGTCATACCCCCAAATCAATAACCATTTCTAATGGATACAATCTCTTTTGCTTGACGGTGTGGGAGGAGTGTATCCCCATTTTCCTAACTGAAGAAGCCAGGGAGAGAAAAAATATAGGGAGCAGATTGTTGAAAGGGGAATTCGACGGAAGAATATCCGGCGGGGGGGTAAAAACTCCGCAATGGCAAGATAGCAGAAGGAATGAGAGATTTCGAGAACAGACAAGTTGATGTTGACAGGGGGAAGTTTCAAAATGACAAGGATGGAGGTATTGACACCTGGCAACTGTCAAGGGTGAATCAGGATTAGAGGGCCTAGAGGCGGAAAACAAGGGGAGTAAGTGGAGGTAGGAGACCTGCACACACATCAGGCAAGGAAAAAGAGCGAAAGGGCTCGTTCATTTCAAATTCTAACCAAAAAAACAATAACGTGGTTGGGCCTGGGTTGCTAAATGGGCCAATTTGGCTCAGATAGAGCGAACCATCCTAAGGTTCAAATCAAGATCGGTGGAGGAGAAGGGGAGCCCGGCGAATTAATTGGGCTCGAAACATTAAAAGAAGGAATCCAACCCATGTAACAGAGGGGCGTTTGGAATGGGTCTGGAGGCCCAATAATGAAGTGGGCTCAGCCCATTTCCAAAATCATTTAAAGGGGTCTGGGGCTTCGCCGAGGTCGAGGGCCTCTATCTACAAATGGAGAATGGTGAAAGGTGAAAAGAAAAAGGAAAAGGAGACTTAGGGATCGAATGAGACAAAGAAGGGAAAATCAAAGGGGAAGAAAAGATGCATTGGCATCAAAATTTCGGAGAATAGTAGGGGGTGTCAAAGGTTTTCGAATAAAAGGGAGGAGCAAGAAAAAGGCAAAGGGGTGTTAGAGGCGATAGAGGAAGAAGAGGAAGAGGAATCAGAGGAGGGCGAGCTTCACATTGGTGGAGGGTCCAGTTGCTCCTCTCCTATTCCTAGCAGGGAGAAAGATATGAATGAAGAGGCATTGTAGCACAATATATGGATGATCAACGGACAGGATTCCGAAGACAACTGTACGGGTCTGGAGTTAGAGGTTAGAAACTCAGACGGCAGTGAGGATCTCTCAAGCAATCCGGCTTATAGTCCTTCTCAACTGCCACCGACAGAATGGGGCCTTAGGGTGGAAAATTCAGAGGGAGAAGGGGTATCTGACGTATCGGTAATGGATATAAACAACGTGCTTATGGCTTGTCATTCTCCACCTAAAGCTTGGGACCTAGTGAAATCAAGCGCGGAAGAATTCGAGAAACCGTTGAATATGATTCCCCCTCCAACCATTTCGGAGTGGGTGGTGAAGAAGACCAAGGAGTTAAGTAGAAGAATGAAAGTCTCCTTTACGGGTATCAAATATATGGAGGAAGAGCTGTTCTGTGAAATTAAAGGAGAAGACATGCCAAAGTTCGGAAATGTGGAAGTGGCGAAAAATCAAGGGGGGTTTAGGAGAAACAAGAGGCAGCTTCAGAGACTGGACTGTGTGATCAATTATGATAGTATGGGGCGAATCACAGAAGGAATAGGAAAAAAAAATAGGGGAATAGGAGGTAAGAAGTAAGAGAGGGCGGAGAGCTATTCTCAATCTATGATGATGAACATTTTATGCTGTAATGTTAAGGGTTGGGAAGTCAAGAGAGGAGGCTAAGGGTCAAGGAGATGAGCAGAAGGAGAAAGGTGGCTCTGATGCATTTAGAGGAAACCGAACTTCAACAATTTAGGTGGAAAGAAGCAAGGGATATATGGGGGCACAACAATTGGGCATAGGTGCAAAAGGAGGCAATGAACCAGACCGGGGGCATGCTAATAGCTTGGAGTAAGGATTCACTCGAGGTGGAGGAAATCAAGATGGGGAATTATGTGGTGTCCATCAAATGCAAAGCAGTGGTTGACTGGTTCAGATGGATCTTTTATAGGGTTTATGGCCTAAATACCACTATTAAACGAGGGCAAATGTGGGATGAGTTGAAGGAGGTGTATTCCAAGTGGCAAAGCCCTTGGGTTATTAGAGGAGATTTCAATGTGGTTTGCTTCCCCTCTGAGAGGTCAGACAATCACAAGTTGTGTTCCCAAATGAGAAGATTCTCGAAGTTTATCGATAGGAACAATCTAATGGACTTGCCCCTTGTTGGGGGGTCTTTCACTTGGTCCAATAAGCAACATCCTCCATCTTTGAGTAGGATTAATCGTTTCCTTATCCCGTTGACTTGGGAAGATCATTTCCAAAATCTTAGCCAATGGGTGTTGCCGAGTATGGGATCCGACCATCTACCAATTTTACTCTGTCAAGAAAAAATGGAGTCAAGGCCTCGACCATTTCGCTTCGAGCTTATGTGGCTAGAAGTTGAGGGGCCAAGAGACAAATTCAAAGAATGGTGGAATTCTTTCAGATTTGAAGGGTTAGTGGGTTATGTTTTGGGATGTAAGCTCAAAACCTTAAAAGACAAGTTAAAAGTCTAGAACATACAGGAGTTTGGCAAAGTAAAGAGGCACAAAGAGGAATGTTTGCAAAAAATCGCATCATTGGATTCAAAGGAGCAACAGCAAGGCATCACTGAGAAGGAGATCATAGAAAGGGAAGAAATGCAGAGGAAGTTGGGATGGTTGGATTAAGATGGAGGAGATCAGCTGGCAACAAAAGTCAAGGATAAGTTGGCTCAGAGAGGGGGACCGGAAGACTACATTCTTTCACAAAATGGTTAGCATGAGATCCCAGTCCAATAGCATTATGAAGCTCAAAAATATGGTGAATGGATCGAAGGCAGAGCTAACATTGCTTCCATGATAGAGGATTTCTATTCAAGGTTATACAATACCTCGGTTGGAAGGCCTTCACTATAAGTGTATCTCTTAAGAGTAGAGGGGCGACTTAGAGCACCCTTTTATAGTGGGGGAAGTTAAAGGAGGGCTTAATAGCCTTATTGACAATAAGACTCCAAGCCCGGATGGATTCCCTATCAAATTCTTTAAAGTTTTCTGAGGAATGCTTGAACCAGAGGTGATGGGGGCCATGGAGGAATTCTTCCAAAGCTCCTCCCTTTGTAGATCTCTAAATGCTTCTTTTTTTGTGCTAATCCCGAAAAACAAGGGAACGCAGGAGCTTAAAGACTACAGGCCTATCAGCCTTCTAGGAAGTTTCTATAAGATCCTTTCAAAGGTTCTAGCAAAATATTGGAACCTGCCATGAATAGCCTCATATCAGTGACTCAGGGAGCCTTTGTGAGGGGTAGGTAGATTGTGGATTACGCCCTCATTGCAAACGAATGTGTGGACCAATGGGAGAAAGGTAAGACAGAAGGGGTGATTTTCCAAGCCGACATGGAAAAAGCCTACGATCACATGCATTAACAGCATTTGGTGGACATTATGGAGTCTATGGGCTTTGGAATAGGTGGTGTAATTGGATTAAGACGTGCATTTCGCCAGCCTCATTCTCTGTCCTTCTCAACGGGTCCTCTGTTGGATTTTTCAAGAGTTTCAAAGGCCTTAGACAAGAGGATCCTCTACGCCTTTCTTGTTTAATCTTGTCATGGAGACTCTATGCAAGCTTATAGCTAAGGCAGAGGAGTTGGAGCTGATCCAAGGGTGTCAGATTGGGACTGATGGCCCTTTTACTCCCCTCATACAGTTTGCGGATGATACTTCATTCTTTGTGAAGGCTGAGATGGAACAAGTGCAAAATTTACGGTGTATCCTACTGATGTTTGAGGTTGCCTCAGACCTCAAGGCTAATCTGAGGAAATCCAAACTTATTGGAGTTGGAAACTCTCAAAACATTCCTATGCTAGCTAAGATCCTGGATGCAGGATGGAATCATTGGCGGTGGCTTACCTCGGGCTGCTGCTAGAGGCTAAAGCTCAAGTTATCTCGGTTTGGAACCCAGTCATTGAAAGAGTCGAGAAAAGGCTAGCGATGTGGAAGGGGAAGTTGTTATCCAGGGGAGGTAAGGTCGTCCTTATTAATAGTGTGTTATCTAACTTATCCACGTACTACATGTCGTTGTTTCTCATGCCCAATTCAGTGTACTCGAAGCTGGAAAAACTGAGGAAAGATTTATGGGATTCTTGTAAGGGAATCACAAAATTTATCTATTAGGTCGGAACAAAGTGTGTAGGCCCAAAGACCAAGGTGGCCTTGGTGTACAAGCCTTGAAAACGATGAACAAAGCTTTGCTTTTCAAATGGCTCTGGAGATTTGGATCAGGGCCCAATTAGCTCTGCAGAGGTGTCATCGCCAACAAATATAGAGTTCGTCAATACGGATGGATTAGTAAGAACCTAAGGGGAAGGTGGTGGTCTTTGGAAAGGAATTGCTTCAGGCTATGAGAAGGTCCTTAGGGGGATATCTTTTAGAGTGAATAAAGGAGACGGTGCAATTTTGGCAGGATAGATGGTGTGGTCGGGAGCCCCTCTTGCTAGTGAGTTTCTGGAAGTCTTCTCCATTGCTGGTTTAAAGAATGGTTCGGTTATGGATCACTCAATCAGAGGTGTAGATGAGCAATTAGCAGGGTGGAACCTTTTCATGAGGAGGGGGATTAATGATTGGGAGCTGGAGACAATGACATCTCTTACCGCGCGGCTTAACCATTTTGGATCTTGGCAGAGTCTAATGTGATGCGGACAACACAAAGAGACTTATGTGTCGCCCCACAAGAGGGCTAGATTAAGTATACATGTTATGTGGGGTAATTTATGGTCTTTTAAGAGGGGGTACAACATTTTACGTGTCCATGTAATAAGGCCAATAGTGCTAAACTTTGGGTTTTTTTAGACAAATCATGTTTTTTATGTTTAGCCCACTTTTTCAAAAGTCAAAACTTGACCTTTTTGGCTTGATTTTGGTGTAGTTAGATAAATTATTTAGTTATCTTTCTAATGAGACCAAGATTGTGCAAATCCGATGTGATTTGCAAAAGTTATGACCAAACTACTAAGGGGTGGTCACTAAAAACAGGATTAGTGTTTTTTAGAAAGTTTTAAATTTGAAATTTTAGGAAAATAAGTTTTTAGAAAGTTTTATGTTTTTAGAAAACTTGGCTAGCAAGTTTAGGATTGTAGGAAATTTCTAATTTTGGCAAGTTTCCAATTACCTAAGGTTGTAAACCTATTTAAAGGCAACCCATCCCCATAATTTGATGGTGAAGAAAGAACAAGTTTTTGAAGATTTGGGTGTTCCCAAGGTGTGGCTGTAGCCATGTTCTCTTTCTTCAAGGGTTGATGCCACTCATGGCTTCCTTCTCTCTTCTTCCATAGGTGTAGCCACAAACTCCTTCAAGGTAAATCTCTTTTCCTTTTCTTTCTCTTTTAGTTTTTTCCTAACTTTATCTTTTTTTCTATACTATCTTCTTATTCTTTCTGTCATATTCTTCTTTTCTCTTGAAACCTCCATTAAAGCACTTTCACTTTTTTTGAAATTCTTTGATTTGACCCATCAAATCTTATCGGAATTTCATGAAATTTTAACTGTAGAGCTAAAATTTTCATAAATTTCCGACACATCATAGGGGTATTTTGGTAATTTTTGGATTTTTTAAATCCAAAATTACAAAATACCCTTTTGGGGTCTTTTTCCTTATTTTCTTCTTCTTTTTATTCTATATTCTTCTAAACTCTATTTCTATAATTCTGTTATCAATTTCTCTTATTTTTGTGGTTATTTGAAGTACAAAATTTTATTCTTGAAAACTTTTGCTTCCGCACTTTAATCTAACCATAGTTTGAGGGTTTTGGCATTACTCTACATCGAATTTTGGTATCAAAACTTATATCCTACATCACCTCATCTAGTAACAACTGCTGCAACTTGAGTCCAACCCACCACCCAAATTAACCATATTGCTGCAATACACCTCTCTAATTCCTCTAATTAATGCCATCTACCATCTGACTTTTGTGATATGTATCACTCAACTGGCCTCTCTCTATCCTAACTCATCTATCAGAATTCCAATTTGCAAAGAAACTTATTTTTGCCTGTTCTTTATCATCTTATGAAGGCTCATATTCTCCACAGAGATTCTAAAACTAACAGCTTGCTTGCTCTCCAATGGCTGCTAAAGATTAGCGCAGACCCACTCCTACTGGATATAATTTTCATGGATATCAGCCTATCAAATTGATTTTTCCTTTTGTTTTCATTATCTCAATTGGTGTGTTTTGCTCCTCTTTTGCTTCCTCCTTGCTCTCTCACCTCTTTTGTGTTACCTACAAACTCATCCATTCTGCCACCATTTTTGCTGCACATTAGCAAGGGAATCTCTACTAGAGTGCATTTGTGAACTTCTTATTGTTATTGATCCTCGTAAATTTGGAGGGGGTATTAACGATATATTTTGAATAGTATAATAT
>JAOXJP010269865.1:0-20268 GCA_025762735.1 Platanus orientalis | reverse complement strand
AGCTTAGCGTATACACTTTGGAGTATATATGTCTCGTTTTTGTCACCCATTAAGCTAAATTGTTCGAATAAAAGACTTTCAGGTTGTGCATGCATTGTGATTGATAATCCCAAACTTTCCTATCTTTTATGCGTTAATTGTTTTCCGGATTTAGTTTTTTTTTTTTTTATTCTCTTTTTTTTATAAGCAAGTGGCAACGTTATCAAGCAAGCCGCTTAAGGAAAATAGATTTTGTTGTTGGAGACTTATCTAACAACTACCGTGAAGATTCTTAAAATACTTATTTATCTAAAACTATGTTTGATGATGAAAGTAATAATGGGGAAAATAAAATTCAAACCAACCAATGAGAACCTTGTGTGGGTATTTGCAACCAACAAGAACATGTTATGTATCTTGTATGGTTTTTCCTACCAATGTTAACACATTTGACTTAAAACCAAGAGTAATTCAATTACTTCCCAAGTTTCATAGCTTAGACTGAGAAAGCCCTTACCTAAAATTGAAAGAGTTTGAGGAGCTTTATGCAACCTTTCACAATCAAAATGTCAGTAATGATGTAGTTAAGTTAAAATTGTTTACTCTCTTTACGAGAAAAGGCTAAGAATTTGTTAAATTCTCTTAAACCAAGTTTTATTGGTACATGGCAAGAGATGCAAAGAGAATTCTTGAAAAAATTCTTCCTGGCCTATAGGACTAATACTCTTATAAGGAACATCATGAACTTTTCACAAAAAAAAACTGTTCTTTTTTTTTTTCAATGTTGGAGCGTTTTAAAGAATTATTGTTAATTTTCCCCCATCATGGCTATGGAACTTGGCACACCATTAGTTTCTTTTATTAAGGTTTAGCTTCTCAAATGCGCCAGTTTGTAGAGAAACTATATAATGGTGAGTTTTTTAATAAAGACCCTTAAGAGGCTAGGGATTAGTCTGATCAAATAGCTAAAAATACTCAGTCTTGGGACAACACAGATCGATTTGAGAGATCAAATAAAACAAAGCCTAATGCCATGACTAAGAGAGGTATGTGCCACCTTAGAGAACAGGATGATGTAAATGTCAAGATAGACAATTTAACTGGAAAAGTAGAAGTCATGGAACTTAGGAAAGTAAACCCAATCAAGGCCATGAAAAAGAAAACTTTTGTGGATTATATGAGACTAGTGGACAGCAAACTCAGGATTGTCCAATAATCCATGTTTTTCAAGAAGTGTTACATGAACAAAAAAATACCATGAATGCCTATAAAAATCCATTTTCTTCTCCCTACTCGGAAACTTACAATGGCAATTGGAGGAATCATACCAACTTTAGTTGAAGAAATGGGCCTAATACAAACAATCATTCTCAAGGGCCCTGCACTTCTACTTCACATGTGCCTCCACATAAGAGGTCTCTTAAGGAGATGTTGCAGACATTCATGCAAGGTCAAGCCAACATTAATAATTCGACAATACAAGCCATCAATGATGTGAGGAATTTTATCAACAAGTTGACCTCCGCCTTAAGCATTCAAGAAAAGGCCAAGTTCTCTGTTCAATCTCAACCAAATCCCAAAGGTCAGTTTGAGGTAAGTAATTCTTCTAATTCACAAGTGAAACATGTCAAGTCCATCACCACTCTACAAAGTGAAAAAATAATTAACAAAAATACTCCAAAAAAGGTTAACAAACCTATGGAATCTTTGAAATCGAAGAGTGATGATGAGTTTGACAAGTATTAAATGCATGCACCCAAATTCTTAATGATTTTATTGTCTTGGACACAACCTGTGTTAAATGCATGGACCTAAATTCTCATTATTTTAGGCCACCCATTCTTTACAACCTCCAATGTTTTGATCAATTGCAAGAATAGTGTCAAGAAACTCTCTTTTGTTAATATGGATTTGGATTTGAACATTTTTAATATATACAAACAACCTGGGGATATTGATGATGTGCATGAGGTAAATTTGATTCGTGTAAGACCAGTTTCTTCTATCACTTTTTTCTTATCCTCCTAAGGCTTGTGTAACTCACTTTAATAATTTTGAGAGGATTATGTAATTAATTCTATAAATTCTTTGTTAGAATATGTTCCATTGTTACGTACTAAAAATTAGAGGACATGTTTTGAGAAGTGTCCACCTCATGAAACTATACCCCTCCCATCAAGTGTCCAAACACTAAAGCTTGAGTTGAAACCTTTGTCCGTTGAATTCAAGTATATATTTCCAGATCAGGCAGATACATTTCCAATGGTTATCAATCCCTAAACCCTCTAGAGAGATGCAGTACAGGTTGAATCCTAACATGAACGAGGTTGTTAAAGCAGAAGTCCTAAAACTTTTGGATGTAGGGATCATATACCCTATTTCTAATAGAAACTGAGTAAGTCCTATTCAAGTGGTACCTAAGAAATGTGGTGTAACTGTAATTAAGAACACAAATGATGAATTGATCCCAGCCAAAGTCACAACCGGTTAGCGTGTGTGCGTTGACTATAGGAAGTTGAACTTGGCAACTAGGAAGAACCATTTCCCTTTACCATTTATAAACCAAATCCTATAAAGGACAGCTGGTCAAAAATTTTACTATTTCCTAGATGGTTATTCTAGATATAACCAAATAGATATTGCACCTGAAGACCAAGAAAATACCACTTTTACATGTTCATTTGGCACTTTTGCTTATTGAAGGATACCATTTGGATAATGTAATGCTCCTATCACATTCTAGAAATGTATGTTAAGCATATTCAATAATATGGTAGAACATTTCCTTAGGGTGTTTAAGGATGAATTTTCTGTTTTGGTAATTCATTTATGATCATTTGAATAATTTGAAAAAAGTGTTAAATAAAAGTTAAGAGAAAAACCTCATTATGAACTGGGAGAAAGGTATCTTTTGTGTGACACAGGTCTATTGATACGGTGGCAATGCAATGGTTAGAGAAGCATCAACCTTTGTGGAAGCCAGACCAAGGTTTTCAAAGAAACCAAATGATCTCATGCTACCCACAGATTTTTATCTATAATTTTCTTGTTTTTCTTATCTTTTGAGAGGGGTTTATGAGTGATTTTGATGTAAGAAATTCTTATGAGCCAAGGGTGGGGAGTTAGAATTAAATTATGAGAGATTTATGACTGTTTTGAGAATTTTTTTCAAAAAACAATTTGAGGTTTTTAGGCTGTCCGTATAGAGGGGTATTTTAGTCAACTTTTGAAAAAAAAAATTATAAATAGATCTACAAGCCTCTCATACAATGAGTTTTGATTTTGGAATAAAAAAAGTTGGTTTTGGGAACTCGTGGAAGCCTGGTGAGCCCTTTCTATCTCTTCTTCTTGCTTTCTTTCTTTCTCTCTTATTTCCTTTTCCTCCCTCTCCAACGTCACACTCTCTCTTCTTCTCATTTTCTTTTCTTTAGTTGCTGCAGAAAACCTTTATTTATCTCTAGTCTTCCATCTCTTTGATCTTTATTTCCCTCATCTATTTATTCTTTATCTTCTCATCTTCTTCTTTAATACATTCATGATTTTTTTTTTCTTCTTTATTTTCTGTGCTACAGAAAATTTTCCTGCACCCTATACTTCTCTAATTACTCCATTATCAGCCCACAAAAACTAAATTCCTTTTAAACATAACCTTCCTACATCTCCACAAACCTTTCTATACACTTTTTCCCAATTTTTTTCGTCAAGTTCTATGTTTCTTGAACCCTAAACCCATCTCTTTCTAACCGTACACCTATACACCTTTTCTTTTAATTTTATTTTAAAATCACTAAATACATACAAAATAAGGGGGGGGGGGGCAGCTTGTCCCATGCTGTCCCCTCACTTTTAGGGCTTCAAAATTGAAATCTCTCAAATTCGGGGATTTTGCTCATTTTTTTCCAATTTCTTCAATCTTTCGTTGATTTCTTATTAATTTCTTCCTTCTTTTTATCCCTTTATTCATTATTTTGCTAATTGCTTGACTTTGGTTCAATTTCTTTAAAGATTTAGGTTTCTTGAATTCTTTCTTTAGTTTTACAGTATTCTTTAAATTTCAAGAACCTATCATTATGCCTTATTCTTAAACTTATTAGTGTAGGAATTTTATTTTCCCTGATATTCTACATCATCTATAGGTATACCACATCTTGGGCTTGGGCTTCCACAAAGGATAGGCCTTATCCAACCATGCGATCGATGTTGCATCCATATGTGTTTGCCTATTCCAAGATCATATGCCATTTCAAATTCTATGAGTGCTTCTCTAGCTTCATTTCTTTCTGTAAATCCATATCCTCCATGAACTCTCTCATATCCTCCACTAGCTTTCCCCACATGTCCATTTAAATCATACCTTAAAAATATTCTCACCCTAAGGAATTCCCTGAAGGTTTGACAGCTGGCATAAAACCGTATCCAAGCTATTTAAACATGAATCCAAAAAATTCATTGTTTTGACACGTCTCTCTCTCTCTCTAACATATATATATATATACACACAATCTACCTTTAAATCACGAGTCACCATGTCTCTCCACACTACTTCAACCCAAGTCAATTTTGGCATTTCTCCTGTCCTTTTAGTGCCTTCAACTTGCATCATCTCACTAGTGTAGTCATTGGTCTTCGTTACACATGACTAAACCATCTCAATCGAAAATATTTTTTACACTTCCGGTCCGACCCTGAATAAAGGAGTAGGGTTGCATCATGTAGGCGCTTGGCATAAAACCTCATCTAAACCATCTAAGAACTTAAAATTCATTATTTCGACCTTTTGATAGGACATTCCCTAGAAGCAACACACTGTGTTATCAGACAGGTTAAGTAAGAAACGGGCAAGAGTTAAATAGGACGTCCAATTGAAGTGGCGTTCCATATAGGCACCCCGATTCAGTCAAACATGGATAAGGGTGTTCACATCATGGAGCTTGGAATATAAGAACCTTGGCAATTAAGAGTAAGAGCTGGTAAGTCCAATGAAAAGGAGAATTAATATGACTCGTCTACAAGAGGCTAAGTGAAAAGGGAAAAACCTAAGGAACATTTAGTACCCTAAGGAATACAAAAAAAAGGGGTAGAAATGATATTAGCAAAGATCTAATTCATGGAATGCAGAAGAATAGGTGATATGAGAGAAAATATAGCCAGGGGTAGAGAAGACAACTACAGCATGAGGGGTTAGAAGCTTGGGGAACTGCATAAGAAGACCCATACATTGGGCAGCTCTATGGATTTTGAAGGATGTAAATGAAAAATGAATGTTGTGTTCAAATTCTGAAAGCATAAGGATGCAATACATACTATGGCATTCCTTGACCGCACTCCAAGATCCTCAATTAAGCTACAACATCTAGAGAGACCTCTTTTTTTTTTAACTTTCTTTTTTTTTTAATGGTGATGATTAGGAGACCTTTTCAATGTACTAACTTTTGTATTGGAGGCTCTTCATGTAGAAATATGCACATATATATGTATGAGGACTATTTTGGAATAGGGCATTGCATGCTATTGTACACATACCATATACATACATATACGGAATATAATCAGCCCACATATTTATTATTTTACATCTGCTGGGAGAATCTGTAACTCTCACACATGATTTCTCCAATTCTTCTCTCTTCTCTTTTTTCTTTTTTCTCCTCTTCTGTTGGTGATTGTTAGGGTTGTGATACCCAACATGTGCTGTGTAGAAGCCTGCAGGTTTATTAATCTGTGGAAATCAGATGCTGTGGAGCCTTATAGAGTGTGTGCAATGACTCTAGTGTTGGCTGGCTGATTTTAAAGTTTCGAGGAACTGTACTTTGTTGTACCAAGCAGTATGTCAAAAGTTAAGACTTCTCCGTCTTTTGGAAACATGGAAAGTAGTGTGAGCAGCAACTTGAATGATTCTCTAAATACTCAGATTACAACCATTAAATTTGATGGTACAGACCATCTAGTTTGGTCTTAGTCAACCTTACTTTATATCAGTGGGATGGACAAGGAAGAGTACTTGCTTGAAGACATGACTATTCCTACTCCTATAGATCCAAAGTATTGCAAGTGGAAAACAGAGAATGCAATAGTTGTGTATTGGCTTTTACATTCTACGAAACCTTAAATAAGTAATCATTATTTGTTCCTCAAGACAGCAAAGCAAATTTGTGATTCTATAGCCCAAACTTAATATGAAGTTAGTCATAAAGCCAAGGTGTATGAGTTGAAGCAAGGAATTTCACAGTTGAAACAAGGGGACTTATCTTTGGCTTCTTACTATTCATCTCTAAAGAAAATGTAGGAAGAAATTGATCATTAATTTAATTTTCGGCCCAAGTGTAAGGAGGGTACTATTGCATATGCATGACATGTTGAGGAGTTTAGAATTTATGACTTGTTGGAAGGATTAAATCCAGATTTTGAACAAATGAAAATACAAATCCTTGGAAAAGGATATTTGTTGGGATCTCCATGGATGTCTTCTAGATTCCTAACTTCTCTCCTTCCCTTGAGGTCAAGGTGGTGATCGTTTTGGTGGCAATATATCCAATGCACTTTCAGTTACTTCGACTCTTATTTTTTATGCCGTCAGTGCCAGTTCCCACCAATACTACTACATTTGATGGATCCTTGTCTCACGAGGAGATTGAGGCATCTCACTAGTTTATGGCTCACCTAGAGCCCCCTACTATAGCTTTTACTTCCACCTTTGCATACTTAAGTACATCTGTGTTTGTATAAATGTATCAATCTTGGCTCCTTTCAGCTCCTAGATTATCAATTCAAGAGCATCTCACTACATGACAGGTATGCCATCGTTATTTTTCTCTTATATTGTGTGTTTCTATTGGGATATGGTCCGTATAGCTGATGGATCTTATTCCTCTATTGTGGATAAAGGAGATGTTATATTGCTAGTTGCCTAGTCCTTCCATACACTTATCTTCAATTTTTCATATTCCTAATTTCTCTTTAAACCTCTTGTCTATAAGTCATATAATAAAATCTCTTAACTGTAATGTTAGTTTTCTTCATTCGTGATATGTTTTTCAAGATTTGGAGACAAGGAGGATGATTGGCAGGGGATTTGAGATGATGGATTGTGTTTGTTGAATACGACATTACCAGTAGCCTCTCCTGTCCAACAAGTATTTATGCTACAGAAGAATACAAGCAATTCTGAAGAATTATTGTAGTGGTACAATAGATTAGGCCACCCTTCTTTTACTTTGCTGAAAAGAAAAAAAAAATGTTTCTTTAATTGTTTCTTTCTTCTTCTAATTTGTATTGTGAACCTTGTGAGCTTGCGAAACATTATCGCTCCGTTTATCCTAGGAGTAATAAAAGAAGCTCAGTTCCTTTTTTCCATTGTGCATTCTAATGTATGGGGGTCTATTTCATTCTTTGATGATATGGTATCATTTACCATACTACTTGTCCTAGCACACCAAAGCAAAATGGTGTTGGTGAACGAAAAATTCGTCATTTACTAGAAATCACTAAAGCACTCACGTTCACCATGAATTCTCCTAAGACTTCATAGACTACAGTTTAGCTCATGAGCAGAATGCTTTCTCCTGTCCTTAACTTTAAGACATCCCTTGACCTTCTTTCCTCTTCTTTTGTTATCCCTTCCTCCCAAAACTTTTGGATGCACATGTTTTGTACACATACCGAAATACAATCACACAAAACTAGATCCTTAGGCACTTAAGTACATTTTTCTAGGTTACAACGCGAATTAGAAAGGATATAAATACTATCATCCTTGTTCTCGGAAGCATCTTGTGTCTCGGGATGTAACATTCTTTGAGTCCATCCCTTTCTTTTCTTCACAAAAAATTTCTCTTTTACGGAGAGAGTGTTGGTAGAAAATCTTTTGTTTCTCCGCTTCCTGTTCTTATTCCATCTTATTCCTTTGATGGTGGTTTCAAGTCTGATGATGTTGATACCAACAAGGAGACAGAGTTAAAGGTGTTCTCCAAAAGACAAAAGTACAGGACTTCTCACTCACATTCCCTATCAAGGAACCTCTTTAGATCCATCTTCTGAAACAGGTATAAATCCCTTTTCAATTCCCCTTCAGTTCCTTCTTTTGATGAGACAATGTTCTAATTTGTATTCGAAAAGGTGTTAAATCATGTACTTAACATATCACCTCTAAATTTGTTTTATATAGCCACTTATCTCCATCATTTCGCAATTTTTCTCGTATTTTGTCTTCTTTGTTTGTACCTTATAGTGTGTTTGAGGCTCTTTCACAACCTCATTGGAAAGCTACAATAGAAGAAAAAATAAGGGCTCACAAGAAAAACCATACATGGAAAATAGTTGATCTTCCTCCCAGTAAGCAACTTATTGGTTGAAAGTGGGTATACACTGTCAAGTATAGAGCTGACGGTAGTATGGTACAGTATAGAGATAGAAGGCCAGACTGGTCTTACTCGTCAGTCAATTCATGCATGCCCCGACTCTTAAATGAAGGCCACACATCAAATTCTCAAATATCTAAAAGGTGCCTAGGGAAAGGGATCTTGAATACTTCCCATGGATATCTCAAAGTTAAGGCTTATATTAATGCTAATTGTACCGGCTCAATAATAGATAAATGCTCTACTTCGAGTTATTGTACCTTTGAAGGAGGAAATTTGGTTACCTAGAAGAGTAAGCAATTGTTGTCAGGTTCAATGCAAAAGCTGAATTCATATCAATCGCACATGGTCTTTGAAAACTTTTGTGGTTTAAAATGCTTCTAGCGGAGTTGGATTTTCCATTATCTCATCCTATGGTACTATACTATGACAATAAGGCTACTATAATTATTACTCATAAACCGGTTCAGTATGATCAATCAAAGCACATTAAGGAAAATCACCATTTCATAAAAGAACAGATGTGATGTGGATGTATTTGTACTCCATTTGTGAAGACCGGAGATCAACTGACACATGTTTTGACAAAGGGGTTGAGTGAAACTTGATTTATTGATATTGTTAGTAAGCTGGGAATGAGAGATATCTATTCATCAGCTTGAAGGGGAGTGCAGAAGTATACACATATATATGTATGAGGGGTATTTTGGTCTTGGATAATGTATGCTACTATACACATACCATATACATACATATACGGTATACAATCATCCTACATATATATTATTTTAGATAAGCTGATAGAATCTCTAACTCTCACACACGATTTATCCAATTCTTTTCCCTTCTCTTTTTTCTTTCTTCTTCTCTTCTCTTCTTTTATTCTTCTTTCTTTTATTTCTTCTTCTTAATCATCTTCATATAAAACAACTCTTCATGGTTGGCCCAAAACTATACAAGTGTTGAAGTTAAGGGGGTCTCTATGGCAAAGGAAGCTAGTGATGTTTGTAGGGATGGAAGAGATTCCAATAGCTGTCGAAGATATAGAGCAGCTGCCCAATGGCTACGTTGACCTTGACCTTGTACTCATATTTGGATATGACTCCTCTACAAAGTCTACTTAAATATCAGATTCTTCTCCCAACCTCCATAACCACTTCATAAAGAGAGCAACTGATGAGAGAGGAGCATCTAAAAGCATCAAAAAGAAGCTATGGATGATCAAAGGTGATCAGGTGGTCCACTTAGAATTTTGTTTTTAGGTTTATTAGGTTTTATTATTTTAAGTTGTAATCCCGTAACTTTCTTTTAGCACAAATTTTACATGGTCAAAACTTGCCCTTTTGGCAAGGTTTTGGTGTCCTTAAAAAGGTTATTTAGTTACCTTTCAAACGAGGCCAAGATTACACAAATCCAATGTGATATAGGAAAGTTATGACCAAATTAATGAAAGGCGGGAATAGTGTTTCTATTTTAGGATATAGCAAATAGACGGGGTCATTACTAATTAGGTCAAGTTGTCTTAAGGGTTTTATTAGGGTTAGATGTTTTAGCAACTAGTCAATATTTATTTCTATTTTGGGATGCTGTACTTTTCTATAAAAGGGCTCATACCCTAATGAATAGAATATATAAGATTTTTTAATACGACTGGTGCGTGGCTGGGGTTCTTTTCCTTTCTTTCTTCTTAGTCAAAGCTGGGCCTCCCGCTCCCACTCCCACTTCTAGGGTTGAGCCTAGGTCCCCCCCCCCCCCAAACTTTCTTCTTCTTCCTTTGTTTCCTTCTTCTTTTTCATTACTTAATCAAGTTATTTCCATACTTTTGCTTTGTTGTATTTTTCTGAGACAGACCTAAGTATTGAATGTTTTACATACTTTTGCTGTTCAGATTGCTATAAAATTTTAGGGTTTACTTTTTCTTTCATAACCCTATTAGATTGCAAAGTTTCACCTTAATTTGAGAAGCCTAACACTATTTTCTGTGGTGCCTTAGTTCTGTCCAGCAACTAGAAATTCTGAGTTTTATCTTTCTTTAATCTATTTAGTCCATATTTTGAGGGTTACTTCCAACCTTTTGGATTTTGTTTAAATTCCTCAGGCCCATAACCTGCAGGATTTTTAGGCCATAAGCCACCTACATCAGCAACATTACCCTCCCTCGAGCATCTTAAGCCCAACATGCTCTTTTTTAGTTACCCTAGGTGTTTCAGATTTCATTGGTGTCCTTCCTAAAAGACAGCAAATGCAGCGATATTTCATAGAAGAAATTATCTTTATAGCAACATATAATTGAATATAAAAAAAGAAAGTACATGTCCAAAGTACTTGATACCACTAAAAAAAATTTATCCATACCGCAGCGTAAGGTTCTTCACTATGAACCAAGGAAGCTTGTGCAATGTCACCTACTGAAGCCATACCCCTTCCTTTAGTTGATGTTGAGACACATTGAAGTCTTTTCTGGTGTGGTTCAACTGCCATATCTGACCTATATTATTTCAAACACTAACAAAAATAGAATGGAGCAATTCAACTCAACAAAGCCTTATTCCAACTACAAGGGAGTAACATGCAGCCTTTATAAAACTGAAGGTTAACACAGATTCATAAGAATAAACAACTCATCCTAACTTCTAACTAAAGATAAAATTCTGCGGAATAGACTTGACCCTGAAATCAAGAACTTAAAATGTCCAAACAACAGAATCCTTGACTACGGTAATATCTTGGATGATTACAAATCTAAATATGTATGTGTGTGTGTGTGTGTGTGTGTGTGTGTGTGTGTGAGAGAGAGAGAGAGAGAGAGATATAATATAATGAGGCTCAGGATCAAATCACTTCAGATGATGACTATAACTCCAATAATTTGAAAAAGAAAGAAAATTTAAAAAAGAGTACCGCAAAGAAAAGGACAAAAAGGAAGAAAAGCATAGATGATACTCCAGTTAAAAGGCTATATATTTTTAGGCGTTGCAAGGGAGGCACAGAGCAAGAGATACAGGATATCTGGTCTATCATACAAAAACATGATGAGAAAAAGAGGTTGTCAAAAAGTATAGGTACCATGCACAGTTAAGCAGGAAATGAAAGGGTAGCTTAGCAATCAAACTGACAAAAAGATTCTCTTTTCCTGAATATGAAAATACAGTGAGATTAAGATTTAGTAGGAAAGTGAAAATGAGTTGTGAAGTATTAGAAGCATTCATAAACTGCAAGTGAGGTGGCATGGAGGGGAAAGGGTTACAATGAGCAACCAGTTTGATATTGAAGTTGGTGAACTGTATAGGGACATCAAATCAGCTGCCACACCAACCCACCAGATGTAGACATACTTGTGCAGATAAGAGAACTAATGATTTTACATTTCATCTAGAAGACCATAGCTACCTGGTTTGTTGCTACATTTGGTATGGGAACAGGCTCTTGGCATGTGGTTCGTAGTTCACTATGTGTGAATAAGATTAGTACATTAGGGATGGGTTTGATTGATACTCTGTCAAACTGCCCAATCATTTGGCTCATTAAATGGGTCTGATAAATGGATAATAGAACCCTAGTAAATGTTTATACAAAGATGTGCAGATCAATTGCACAGGATCCTAGAATTGATGATATCTATACCATATAGAATACAAGAACTACCCAACCATTTAAAACAGGAACAATGACATTCCAGACCAGACGAAACCTGGAAACATTATATTTTCTCCCAGTTATCAATCAAAAAAAAAAAAAAAATCATTATAACATAATAGCTCTGGTGTATTACATCCTTCTCTTCAAAGAATTTGGTGGGTAAATTTAAGTAAATGATAAGAAACTTATGTAAGAGAGCAACTAAATCCCAAATAAGTTGGATAAAAATACTACACTTAAAGGTGTGAGAGTTCAGTAATTAATTCCAAACATTACACCAATTTAAGTAATTACTGGTTTGACTGGAATGGTAGGCCAAACCATATCAAAAAGATGCACAAAACTTACCAGTTGGTGGTCAATATGCCCATAAGTCGAACCTGGTAAATATGTATTGCAATTTACTATCCTCATCTCTGGGAGATGAGAGAGAAAGGTCGGAAAATAGGGAAGTAAGGGAAAAGTCCAAAATTCCAAATAATGAGAATGCAAATCAGCAATCTTCAACCCATTTTGTAAAGTGTCGCAAATCAGCAGTCTACAACCCATTTTGTAAAGTGTTTCAAACCATCTTATCAGGCTGAGATTTCATCTAAAGGATAGATCCAAGGATTCTCTCTCAGCTCCTAAATTTTCAAGATCGGATAGTGGGAAGTATCTGTTCACATTAAGTTCTCTAAGTTTGTTCCAGAAATCCAGCAAGGTATTTAACTCAGTTCATCAGTCAAACTTCAACGATTTGACTTAAGCTCCAAGATGATGTATCACCCTGACCTGGCCAGTCCTGATCCATATTACATGAGTTTTGGTTGGAATTCGAGAGGTCTAATGTCTTACTCAATTTTCTTGGCTTGAGGTCATAAGTTTGTAGAGATTTCTTTTTATTTAATCATGGGTCCAACAATAAGTCATGTAGGGTTGCCATAGTAGTGTCATTTCGTCTTGCTGAAGTAGCTGTAAAGTCCAAATAGAGTTTGTTAAAGTTGGAGAGCTTTGATGCAGGAGCATCCAAGATCATCAAGAATAAATTAGATGATCATCAGTGATTATGAAAGGTCCAAGAAGTTTCTGGAAAAATAAGGACAGATTAAAGATTTTTTTTTTATAATAAAGATTTTTTCTTTTTAGTGGCGGTCTTATAATAAAGAGGATTTAAAAGGGGTTTCTTTTATGTAAGAGAATAATAAAACTAGAAGCTGGCATAGATAGTTTTGGTTAGTCTTGGTTCTCAATTCTTTCTAATAAGGTTAGTTTTAGGGTATAACAACCATGGTTTATTGGTGTCTATTTTCAAGGGCTATGTAATTCTATATAAAGGGACATAATCCCATCGTATGAAGCAGTTTTTATGAAAAAATTTATTAAAACCCTAAGTTGAAGTTGGTGCTTCTTCTTCTTCCAAAAGGTTGGTGCTATGGGATCTCTTATTAGTAGTTGGTGCTGCTAATAACCTCCAATCGGTTGGTGCTGATTGGGTTTTCTTCTTCTTCTTCCTATCCATCTTCTTCTATCACTTCTTTTAACATCATTCATATTCTCTAGTCTGATGCTACAATTCTAGAAAGCAGCTTGAGTTCTGAAAATTGATCTATCAATACTTGTTTAAATCACATGAAGCTACTGTGTATATAGCTAGGTAGGCTAGGGTTTGTGAAAGAAGACAAGGGAAGAAGAAGAAGAAGAAGAAGAAGAATTGGGGAAAAAGTATGAAGAGAACTAAATACTCCCATACGTATGGTGTATATTCATAACAAGAGAAAGCATAAAGACAATAGTAGGTATTTACAAGTATACCCGTATACCAACTAAAGACATACACCCTAACATATTGTACCTCTACTACTCTCTCATATACATCAACACCCCCCCTCAAGTTGGTATGTAGATATTGTGTATCCTAGCTTGTCAAGAATCCTATTAAAACTAGGACTACATAAACCTTTGGTGAACACATCGGCCAACTAGTCTTTAGTCTTCACAAAAGGAATACATATATGTTTGGCTTATAACTTCTCCTTGATAAAGTGTCTGTCAACCTCAATGTGCATGGTCCTATCATGCTAAACAAGATCATGGACAATGCTAATCGTAGTTTTATTGTCACAATACAATCGTATAAAAACTTGAAAGTGGAAGCCCAACTCTATAAGAAGGCCACAAATCCATAACATCTCACAGATCCCATATGTCATGGCTTGAAACTTTGCTTCTACACTTGATCTTCCTATAACTGGCTACTTCTTACTATGCCAAGTAACAAGACTAACTCCCATAAACGTGCAACAGCCAGAATCGAATCTCCTATCAGTCACTGATCCTGCCCAATCTACATCTGCAAAGGCTTCAACGTGGAGATCCTATCACCAGCCATACAAGAGTCCTTGATTTGGACTCTTTTTCAAATATCTAACGATGTGGTATACTACCTCGAGGTGTTATATCATAGAAGTATGCATGAATTGACTAACCACCCCAACTGCATAAAAAATGTCTACTCTAATCAAGGTCAACTATATGAGCTTCCCAACTAATCTCTGATAACGACCAATATCAATAAATCGGTGTCCCTTATCTACCTGCAAGTGGTGGTTAGACTCAATGGGAGTCTCACAAGGTCTACATCCCAACATCCCGGTCCTCGAAGAGATCTAACACATACTTGCATTTGGATAGGATTATACTATTCTTGGATCTAGCAACTTCAATTCCAAGAAAATATCTGAGAAGCCCCAAATCTTTTATCTCAAACTCCTTGCCAAGAAAAGCTTTGATGTTGTTGATCTCACACTGATCATCACCTATAAATCCGTAACCACAATGAGAGTTGTCACATTTCCTTTCTAATGCTTTACAAAGACTATGTGGTCCGTTTGGCACTGTCTATACCCTATTTTTAGCATGACACTATTGAATCTCCCAAACCATGCTCTAGAAGATTGCTTAAGCCCATATAGATCTTTCTTTAGATGACATACTTTCCCTTTGACAGTAGAATACAGAAAATCAGGAAGTAACCTCATATAAACTCTCATCAAGGTCACCATCTAAGAAGGCATTCTTGACATCAAGTTGGAACAAGGGTCATCCCTGATTTGTAGCAACAGAGATCATGATATGAAATAAATTCATCTTTGCAACAGGGGCAAAGGTCCCCTAATAATCAACCCTATATATCTGTTATAGCCCATGGCTACTAATCTAGCTTTATATCTCTCCACCATGCCATTGGGTTGCAATTTCAAGGTGAACACTCATCTGCAACTTACAAGTTCTTCTCCAAATGGGAGATCTATAATATCCCATGTTTTGTTCTTCTCTAAGGCTCACATTTCTTGTTTCATTACTCTTCCCCACTAAGGTTGAGATAGGGCTTGAGATACACTACATGGAATAGAAACAAAAGATAAAGAGGTGGATAAAGCCCTAAACACAAGAGACGAGTCATAGCACACATGATTAGCACTAGGATGTTGGGTACAAGAACGAGTATCCTTCCAATTTTGTTTCCTACGATAACTTGTCTCATTTGCTTCACTCACTTATCTTATCTTTGTCTTCCATATCACTACCTAATTCATGTGCACGAATTTCAATGCATCATGGATCAAATCATATGGCCGTTTAACTCCTTTGCAATAGTCTATATCGATGATGTCTTTACTAAAGATTAAGACATCGCCTCTCATTTCAAGCATCTTGAAGCGTTCAGGAAAGCAATTGAGAGATACGACATGACCCTATCCGCAAAAAAGATGAAGTTCTTCCAATATCCAATAATAAGTGTTTTTTTCTTGGTAAAAAAATGTTGTTAGGTCAAATCCAAGTCCTTGATCATTCTATCGAATTCGCCAGAACTTTCCTTGACAAGAATACCGAAAGAAATCCACTGAAACAGTGCAGTATTCTGGTTGGAAGCAATCCATGGATGTAGAAATTGCTACTCTCTAACAGAATCATACATGGGACTTAACTTCACTTCCACCTAGGAAATATGTAGTCGAATGCAGGTGGGCTTATACTATTAAGTATCATCCTCTTGGGTATGTTGCTCGGGGGGGGTGATAAAGTGTAAACTTCATAAAGCAATTTATGAGAGCTAAAATAGTCACCACGTGTCTGGTTTGATAAGTTTAGTCAGACAGCGTTACAATATGGATTCAAGAGATCTGCATCAGACCATTCATTCTTTGTTCAAAAACAGGAAAAAGGGTGTGATTTATCCGATACTTTATGTAGATGATATAATCATCACTGGTAGTGATCATAATGGTATTGTTGGCCTGAAAAACTATCTTAGTGAATCATTTTAGATGAAGGATCTGGGTTAACTACGATTTCTTCTTGGTATTGAGGTAGCAAAGTCTAAACAAGGGATCTACTTATCTCATTGCAAGCATGTGATGGATCTATTGGAGAAGGCGGGAATGCTTGGTTGCAAAACAATTGATTCTCCTATAGATCCTAATACCAAATTTTGAATTGATGAAGAAGAATTATTTTCAGATCCTGGCAGATATAGGAAGAATGGTAATGCAGCACACGGAGGAATATACCAAATTTGATGCAACACACAAACACAATATCACTCAAGGAACTCAAGTAGAACAAGGCTGAACACCAAAAGAGGTTACAAGGCTATCAAGCATAGCTTAGGGGAATTCAGAGAGGGTCAAATCTGTGGTGAAAAAAGGCTAAATGAGGTTCTGGTTTCAATGAAAACAGCAAGGGTTTACTGGAAGATTTATTGGGCTAGGATGGAATAGGATAAAGACAACTGAATGGACTGGAACAGCAGGGTGTATCAGTACATAACAAGGGCTTAGGGCTACTGGCTATGGGCCAAAGGAATTAGGTCAAGTCTATGATAGATACCAGGTCACACCAGTGCTATAGGTTTAAGATGTAAGAATGAGAAGCAGAGTGTAATAACCTGTGGGTGGATAATATGGCTCGGAACTGGGTTCAGACAGTGAGTGAACTATGAGTGAAGCAAGTTATGTTCTGTGTGCTTCAGCAATGTAGGTCAGAATCTGGGTTTGAAACAATAGAGTTAAAAGGGACTATTAGTGGACTAATTAAGCTTAGGACAGGGAATCAAATTGGTTCAGGACTTTATTCAAACAGTGGGTGGGCAATAAGTGTATTGAAGAAAAAAAAAAGTTTGCAGGGATTTCATGTAGAGGGAAGATCAGAAAAGCAGGTTTCTAGAGCTAGTTTGAGGTTGATCTATAGGAGTTATGCTGCTACAAACAGGGATGGTAATGGTTGCAATTAATAGGATTCTGAACCAGATTTCAGATCAGGTAAAGAGAGGAGTTTGGGGTTGTCGTAGCCTCGTAGGACACGCATCAACAAGGTTGAAATTTGAAGGTCAAATAAAGGTGGCTTTTAGGATAAAAGTAACCGCATGGTACAAATCAAGTTATATTTGGGTTTTGGGTGAGTTTCACATAGAAACAGCAAGAATCGTTGGAGAAAAGCAGAAAATGGCACATAAATAAAGAAGGAAAAGAAGAAGATAGGAAAGAGAAAATAGGAGTGCTTGTGAGGTAATCATTTACCTTCATAGCCTAGGACATCGCCATCCATAAGACAAGCCTTGCACTAAGAAGCTTGAAGGACTCTCCAGTCGTGTGGAGCAATACTCAGCCAAAACTTGATCCATCTTCATTAATTCGATCAAAGGAGGAGGCTTCCTTATAAACCCACAATGGGTTAGGGTTTCCCCTCTCCAATTACATTAAAATAGAAACTAAATAAAAATAAAAATAAAAGTCTCCCCCTCTTTATGTGGTCGACCAGCCTATTTTAGGCTTTATAACATCAGTCCAACAATATCCTACATAAAAAACTCTAATATCCATTATACCCCTACTCTAATAATTAAAAACATCAAATGACTAATAAAATCTCTACTAAAAGACCCTAAAAAAAAACCAAAGCACTCCACAAGATGCTCTTATGCTCCTCCTTGTGCATCTTCATGCATGGACCATGAAGATCATATGTGGGCTCCTTTTCTCCAATGTCCTCATCAAACCCCCTTGTTCAAAAAAAAACTTGACATCGAGTTTTGTAGAGGAAAAGAATCAGCATACTTGGAAAACCCGCACTAATGAACCACGAACCATATCCCCCAATAACTAGATTGTGACATAAACCCATCATTTTACATGTATCCAATATAGAAAAGACTTCAGAGTAAGTAGTTGTCTCCTAATAAGTAACAGTTAAGATAAACACCTCATAAATACTCATTTGATTGAACATGAACCAGCGCAACAACCTCGAGAATCATCACAAAGTCATGGACTGGTGTGTCTGCAAAATTGGGCTAAAACTTGCTCAGAACTAGAACTAGAACATTATCAGATGGCTGGTCACAAATTGGAGAAGCAAAGTGACACTCATCTGTAATTGTCACTAGCTCATCAAGTTGATCATCACTAGTCACATTAGCCTCTTCTGCAATAATTTCCTAATCTGTGATCTTGGCTTCATTTTCCTGAACCACAACCTCAGGTTTTTTTGTCATACTTTGTAATCCCTGCATGTAATACAACTTCAGGCTTAGAATCAACCACCTTCGCACTCTTATGTTGAATATAAAGTTGGATCTTGTCGAGTGTGGCTTGTACTATATTCGTATTTTCCTAGAGTGCATCACATGTAGAAAAGAAACTTGTTGTCCTTGTAATATCATCAAGTTCTCTTTCGTATCTGACCAGTTTGGAATAAATGGTTTCACATCAATAGATCTAACTTGGAATTGGTAACATGCTCCCCCATTACAAATCTGAAGAATATTATATGGCTTGTTAAATTTGGTTTTCCTCCCATCCAACCACATCCTTACTAGAATCATTGGATGATCCGATGAAAGACTTTTGTCAAAGTAACACTTAGCAACATCAATAAATTCTCTAAGCTCAAACTAAACAATAATAACAAAATGAGCCAGCTTCGCGATATCAGGATCGTCTAGCAGCCAAACCAGGAGATATACAGTTGTTTTCATATTAATTACTAAATATGACCCTAATAAGCTTTCCATGCGGGAAAGTAAAAGGGTGCTCAACTGTATAACCCATTAGCTTAATACCAGTTATCAAACAAGTAGCAATCACCTTGGCCTATCTTGGACAGTAGTCTCTCATGTACAAGTGTAAAATCTGATGGAGTTCTTTAAAGTGAATACAAGGCAGCACTATGGTGTCGTGTTAGGAAGTAGTCACAAGTGTATTCAATAGAACTTCAGTAGCATCTTGTAATGATCCAACAAACCCAACTCTAGAGGCACTGGAATCAGCCCACAGCAGCAACCATAGGCTTCTGATAACTCCTTCCTTCCGACTAGGCTGCAATAGGGACAACCAGTAGACAGTGTATCGAATACACCCTCAGTGATTACTGATGGGCAGCATTTATATATGATGTAAGAGCAGCAACAGGCCTGCAGTATGTTATATAGAACTGCCCACAGAATGTCTAAACTATGGTTAAAAACTGGAGGTAGTAAAAATTTACAAATTCTCAAAAAACACTTCAGCAGCATGGATTCTTCCCTAGTGATCACACCCTTCAAGAACACAGCAATACTTGGGAAGTTTTCTGGTTAGAACTTCATCACCTTTAATCACAAGGCTGCTCTATAAGTAATCCACTGATCAACACACAGACCCACTAAAGTATTCTTTAATGAAATATGATCAACTAAGATGAATCACAACAATATGCTTGTAATCTGACGTAATAAGTTTGCTTGAATATCCCAGCAGGGGATCACCAGATCACCAGTAGAGTATTATGGGCAACAGATATACTATATAGACTTCCAACACTCAGTCAATAATAGATCAGCAGAGACAGAAGTGAAATAGGCCTTTAAAATCTGATCAAGTATATACCTCCTCTCTGCCATAAGGTCCTAAATAGAAAGAATGATGGTTTGACAGAGTTTTTTATGCAGTACAAGGGAGAAGATACCAAAATTTGATGTAGAGTAATTCCAAAACCCTCAAACAATGGTTAGATTTAAAATGCGGAAGCAAAAGTTTTCAAGAATGGAATTTAGTACATTAAGTAGCCACAAAAATTTTAAAATCAGAGAATAAAATCACAGAAAAAATATAAGGAGTTAGAACTAAAAAAGAGGAGGAAATATGAAAAAAGATCCCAAAAGGGTATTTTTGTAATTCTGAACATAAATCCAATAATTATGAAAATACCCTTCTGACACATTAGAAAATTCTGAAAATTTTATGGTCGTTTTTTACGTGTGACAAGTTACTAC
>JAOXJP010269855.1:0-20269 GCA_025762735.1 Platanus orientalis | reverse complement strand
CTCCAAAATTGAAATGATACCCCCCTTGTGTCTCGTCTCACGACGTCGCACAAGAGGGGCGTCGCAGATTATATGAGGCTCTTTTAGATTGCCCATATGGACAATTTCTTCCTCCACATCCTTCACTTTTGCCAATTATATCTATTGGACTTTCCCCCATGTGTAGGGCACCTATCTCTCTTTTTAAATTACTAGGTTCATAGTTGGAGTCGAATTTGTGTTGGATTTATGATTCGTAGGTTGCCTTGTGAATCCAACTACCTAGATTCAATTAAACGACATTTAATCATAAGTTTTATTAGGGAACTCAATTTCATGAATTTAGTCAATTTGTTATGTATTGTCTATGTAATTATGATTCAGTTATAAGAAACAAATCCCAAGTTCTAAATTATCATTCAATTATAAAAAGAGTTGCTTAATTACTAAAACATCCTTCACTCTCCTGTCTGATGGATATCTTGCATTATAAGTTGAGGAACGAAACAACAAGAAAAAGGGGTCGAAACTTGGTCGTTTCGGTGGGTGGCATAATTTTCTTGGACTGAAAAATGGCAGGTGAAGAGGGTGGGTGTGACAAGGTGGAACGTGAGGACTCTTTCAGTCCCCCACCACCTGGCCTGCCGGTTTAAGAAACTGTCAATGGAAGCTCCACAAGGGAAGTGTGAATATAAGTTAACCAACACAAAATCTAATGCAGCAGGATCAGCATGACATAATGGTAGTAGTCCCGAGTCTTAGGGTCCTGATATTGTGAAAGTCATGTAAGTGGTGCTGTTGCAGTTTAACTAATCTTGCTTTTAGGTGGCCTGGTTGGGCGTCAGCCATGATTCAAGTATTAACTAAAAGCCCTATAAGTTATTATGTAGATATCCATTTCTTTTTTCTCCCCTTTGGGTTGTTCTTTTCTTTTGGTTGGTAAGCCACCCAAAAAATAAATAATTCTTAAGAGCTTTTAAGTCTTTGAATAAAGTATAGTTTGCCAACGCCCTGTGCTTGGGTGGATGCAGCATCTCTCTTCCGCATGGAAGTCTATGGCTCAACTCCCTGCACAGTTGAAAATGTTGCCTGCTTTGGGTTGTATCAGCCTTTCAGGTTCTCCAGTGGGGCCTGAAATCCTCTGTGACTCCCCCCTCTGTGATGCATGAGGGCCGAGGCAGAGGGGGGAATCAATTCACTTTTTGGGGGGTGAAGTGACAACTCCAAAAGCGATTTGATTCCCCCCTCTACCTCGGTCCTCGTGCGTCACAGAGGGAGGAGTCGCAGAGGATATCAAGCCGGCTGATTCTGTCCAAAAAGTGTATGGGCCCAGACCACCCTGTGAAGGGAACACTACTTCTTGGACACAAAATTTTCTCGCATAGCCTCGAGATGGGGCGTGATCCTCTGCAGTGGGAGCAGTGGATCAGGGAGCACCCTCTTACAGGTGGCTTGGATTATGTGAGAACGGTGAAAACTGCACCAGAGGGGCTGATGCATCAGTACTGAAAAGTGATTTGCACTTTTTGGGAGGCACTTATCACTTTTCGATGCTGATGTGTCCGTACCCTAATGCCATTTTCACAGTTCTCACAAGATTCGTTCTCACCTAATTTTTAGTGTCTTACTGGGGTTGTGAGCTGGTGCAGAGGATTTTCTTGTTTCCCTCTTGGCAAAAATTTTGCTCCATTTAACCTGCCCCCCTGTTTTTTCCAGTTAAAGGCTGGTGAAGACATGTTGCACAAAAGATGGGCAAAATGGGTATTAAAAAATAACTTTTTTTAAAACCCCAAAGTACCCTTCTATTCTTCACCTCCCGTCTTCTCTCTTACTCTCTTCGTCCAGTTACCTCAGCCATGACAGATATGATCCCAAACTTCTAAGAATACAGCCTCTTCAGTAGAACCGTCGATGAAATCAACAGTCAGCAAACCTCGTTTAACCCAGCTCTGCAATGTCGACACCCTCACTCTTCGTCGTCAAGAAAGCCCTCAGTCTTTTTTCCAATATGAGTAAAACAAAAGGTTCACCGGAACGGTGACGCCAAACAGAACATAAAAGCTAGATATTAAAAAATTAATGTAATCATATTGGAAAAAATCGAACTTATAAAATTGGCTCAAGTAAATTTTTAATGCCGTCATCAGCACCGGTTGGGGTTTAAAAAGTATTAAATTTTAATTCCTATTTTACCCTCCCTTGTGTGCTACGTGTCCTTACCAGTTTTAAGCTGGACAAAACGGGGTACTGATTCAAATGACCAAATTATTTGCTCTCCTTCTATGTAAACTTTATCTTCACTATAGATTTTTTTTTTCATTTTGGTACTGACCTCTAGGGTCTACATTAGTATAAGCTCATCTCACCCAACCCAACATAACCTGAGCAAGTGACTTCTACTGTACACTGCTCACCTCCCCAACACCCCTTTTCCAGCCAATTGACCCTGGGTCTTTCCTATGGAAGACATGCCACAGCCGCCAGAACACTGGGGTGTTGGTATCTTCTCAATAGATTCAACCAAGCCATATTGGGTGAATCCAAATTTTAGGATATGGAATGAGAACCACACATGTTCCACCTTCATATTTTTAATATGGGTTTTTGTAAAGGACCCTAGGAGTCTAAAGCGGATTTTGACAAGTAGATAGAATGTTAGTTTCAAAATAAGTTCTGGAATTTGATTTGCAGAATTAAGGTAAGTTAATCATCCAATATATCATAAGCTTCGTGTGAAAGCTATCTCATATTGCCTCAAGCGATCACACATAACTACCAAATCCACTTTGTGTTGCAAGTAATATAAGTAGAGTTTACAGATGGTTCTTAGCAACTACTAGATCACCAAAATATGGTGCATGATTATCCGTGGTCTCCTAAGTTGACTTAGCTCGGGGGAGCAGCAGCTGCTTTGAGCCTCGCCTGAACCATCTTAGCGAACTCGATCAACCTGTCGGCCTCCGGTATCAGCCCCTCGACTGCAGCATCTGATCTGAAGCGTTCTGCCCACGCCGCCAGAAGAGGTGTCTTCTCGCTGTCGAGCATTTTCATGCCACTCATCTTCTCCTTAGCCCAGAGCCACCCCAGGAAGCCGCCCAAGGCAATGTCGAGGTACCCAATACGCTCTCCGCCGAAGAAGCTCTTCCCCTTGCTACATTTCTTGAAGGCCTCCTCCAACAGTTGCAAGCCCTGGCCCACTTGCTCAACTTTTGCTGCCTCGGCCTCCTTTCCTAGTCCTTTTCCTATCCCAGACACGAGTGGGTACCACTACATGGAAACAAAAAGAAAACAGTAAGAACTAATTTACCTCAAAATGCTTTACAATAGCAAGAACACAACAATTATAGTAGCAAAGAAGAAGTGCACAAGCCTATCGTTAGACCTAATGAGGAGCTGGTCCAGGCCCAGCCCAAATCCCACTTGGTCCGTAACAATTTGGAGCCTAGATCAAGCCTGCATCCGATTGTTTGAGCTTGTGATGAGCCATGCCCATCGTTGCATTAAGATGGGCATAGTCCAGACTTATGCCTTGGCCATCTATATTTGTGAAAGGGAACTAGAGTTAGGCCTAGTCCAGACCAAAAAACAAGTTTTGACCTTTCAAGCCTGACCCATATTAAAAAAAAAAACCATGAGTCCGAAACAGGATTCTCTGTGGCTTCATTTCATGTTGCTCTTTCTGAGTAGTGAGGCGTGGAGGAATAAAGGGTAATAAAGTCACTTAGCACAAGAGAGAGAGAGAGAGAGACTTTATTTCCCCTGAGAGCGTCCTTTTTTTTTTTGGGTCACCACACATCACTCACCGGTAAAAGTAACACGAGAACAATAGTCAATGGAGCTACAGAGGATCCCAAATGCATGAGGCCTGTTCTGCTCATGTGCACCCCTAATAATTTTGGGGTGGCAATGAGCTGGGCTAATCCGAGTTCTGCCCAGCTCAGGTCTGGATCGTCACATTCAGGCTCGGCTTGACCAGCTCAAGTTGCTGAGCCTTAAAAAAAAACCCAAGTAATCCAATTTGTCTATTTTTGAATGTTACAGTATATTTATCAAATTGAGCTTAGTGACTAAGCTCCGCTCAGGCTCACATAGAAAACGAGCTCAAATCCAGTCTCAGATTCGGCTTGATGAGTTTAAAATGGGGCTCAGACACGGCCCATGACCACCCCTAACCCTTCAATAGAAGTGAATGATTTACACATACCTTATCATCAAGGTAGGCCGCCCAGAAGCGTGCGATGGCACGATCATAAGGGTCCTCGGGGAGGATAGATGGTCCGGCAGTCCAGACCTCGTCGATATATTGAACGATGACCAAAGACTCACAGATGGGCCGATTATCATGGATCAGAACAGGGATCTTCTTGTGGACCGGGTTGGATCGGAGGAGCAGGTCACTCTTGGTTCCGAACTTCTCCTCAAGAAACTCGTAGTCTACAGATTTGAGATTGAGGGCGATCCTAGCACGAATCACAAACGGGCTCGGCCACAGCCCCAACAGCTTAACATCATTTTTTGTCATGGTTGGAACAAGTAGAAAGAAAGAGATGAGTAGACAAACTGATACAAGAAGACGGGAATGAATGTGGATAGCTTAGAGGGGTTGCTTATATATAGAGAGTGAATTAGTGGTACACTAGACACTTACAGTAGAATCTGATATATGTTGGGAGCTGGAAAATGTGACTTGTATCTAACCCGTAAGTTAGATGGTTAGGTGTAAAGCCAAACCAACAAACTCGTGACTATCTGTCTTTCAGGCTGACCTCATGAAAATCCCAATCCGTCTATCAGGCTGACCTCATGAAATTCCCATAAATTGAAAAGAAGCTTTTGTTTGGTGAATCTGAGAGCCAGCACCCCTAGAGTTGATCCACAAACTTACTGATCTTGGCAGTGAACCTCGTGGATTGTACTGCTACTTGATGCAGACAAAGTCTGAAAATCAACCATCGATCAAGCATCTAATGAAGATTGGCTGTGCATTCACTGCGTGTAATCCATATGATTCAATGGGTGGATCACCTCTTTGATGGGCAACATTTGGATTAGAGAGAAGCCCTTTGCTGCTAGGGTTGTCAATAGACCGAGTTGAGCCTAGATTTGCCAAGCTCAGCTCAAGCTCGTCACACAAGGAATTAGGCTTAGTTTGACCCGTTAAAATTGAGGCATGTTCACCTCAGGCTTATTATTGTTTCCCCCTCCCCCTCATTTTATTATTAAAATAGAATTAAAAAAAAAATCTCCTTGATTCTTTCTTGTGAGTATAATGTATAAATATTTAATATAAAAAACTATCGCTATAGATATGTATATTATACACACAACCCTTGATGACCCAAGCTTTTAGCTTGGCCCGTGCTCGCTTAGCTAAATGGGTTCAATTGAAAGCTGTGGTTCATCTCTACGAGCTTCAAACAAGGCTCCAGCTCAATTCATGATGAGTTGAGCTTTGAGCTAAGCCGTGCTAACTCTGCTTATTGATGGCCCTATTTCTTGATTGAGGCAAGGACTTTTAAAGGGGATGTGAGGCCACCACCAACTCTCTCTTTCTCTCTTTCCCATCGTATCTGATGTCACCTTCTCATTTGTCCTCCCCATCTACCTGTTTAGGTTTGGCGGAACAAATGTTATGTCCAAGGTAGTGTATTGGACACAAGGGGACGTCATGTAAAAGAAAATGGGCAGGAATCATGTCATCCCCTGGTGTCCATGACACCATCTTGGACAGCAAATCCTAGACAGAACATTTGCTCCGATTGACTGATGGCAACATTGCCAACCAGCAGGTCAGCTACTGACGGGTCACCATGAAGCTGTCATTCTACTCTGTTCTTTTAGAAATACTCCAACTTATTGGGGTACCTTTTTCTAGTGTGGCATATGGATATTCTAAAAATAAATAAAAAGGAAAACAATGACTAGTCTTGATGTCTTTAGCTATGTATTTGATTGATTTAGCAATCCTCCTTTTGTGAGAAGAGATTTCTTTTGTTATTGTAATGCACCTAATATGATCAGAATTAATTAATTTAGTAGAACAATTAACTTATCTTCTTGGCATTCCCTAGCTATTTTTATGTTTTGTTAAAATATGTTTTTATATGTTTATAATTTTATATAAGAGGCACTCTGGACAAGGCTTTTGTGGGTTTTCCCTTTACGAAAAGCTCACGGTTCTACTTGACGATATTTTGTTTGTGTTGTTCTATTATTTTTTCCACACATTTATTGAAATTTTAGGTTTATTTTAGGAATGGCTCAAAAACTAACCCTCTGCAACAATAAATGAAAATTGCCTTAAAAAAACGACAGCTGATTAAAAGTGGGTTCACATTTAAGTCTACAAGGAAACAAATATATTAAAACTCTCACCCAATGTTAAAATTTAAATTTTTAGTATAGATGTCGTTCTTTGAAGGCAGTTTCCGTGTAATGTTATTTAAGCTTGTTGTAAAGGATTTGCTCTCGAATAGTTATTGCATGAAAGCTAATGCAACATTTCAGTTTTTAATCGTCTCACGGCAAACTTGAAACAAGTGTTGCTATGAAATCAATAAAGCCGTAGTCTGAGGATGGCCCAATAATCTGTGTAGTCCAGATTTTGTGCACACAAAATCCATGTGCAAAGCATGCACACATACCAAGGGGCAGACACATCAGTGCAAAAAAGTGATAAGCACCCCATAAAAAGTGTATATCACTTTTCAGCGCTGATGTGTCCACCCCTTGATCTGTGTACATACTTTGCACACAGATTTTGTGTGCACAAAAGCAAGGCTCAATAATCTGTTATGCAGAAATAAAGAGAAAGGATCTACTACATCCAATTTTTCTGTCCCCTAGAGTCCCCACACACAAAAGGTGAGGTGTATATGGTTAAAACTGTAAAAGCGGTTATCAAATGAAAAAATAGGTATCCATAAAAATAGGATTTATAGGGTTAAAATCATTAAAGAAATGAACATTTGATCCCTACTTAAAAGAGGCACCAAATTCAAAAATCCATTATGTGTCAGACTATGGTTTGGGGACATGGAGGAATTTCATGTTTTGAGTGTAGCAGATCTTTTCCCAAAAATAAACAGGGTTGGAAGTTACTTGTAAGCTCTTAGGTTTTTGATACCATCGTCATTGTAAAATTGTGTAATTATATTGATAAATAGAATTATCAATTAATGCCTGCTTTTGTCTTGACATTATTCACTATTACATTACAAAAGAAATATATTCACTTGAGACATCAATATTGTACATCATGTTAAATGAAATATTGAAGTTTTATAATGTAGTTATTGTTACATGTTGATATAAGTAATGTTTCATGTCATGGTTGATATGGACATATGTCAGGCGACATATGCGACTTTTTAGACATTTGAAACCATGGCTTTATATGTCATTGTGTGTTAGAATGGAGAGGTTACCTTATCTGAATGGCTGCTCGTATTTGAACTATAATTAATTTGAGCATGATTAATGAGAGATTAAAACACAAATAACTACGGGTAAATCCTTTAAAAAAAAAAATGGTACACCAAGCTCGTGAACCATAAACCAAGCTTGAGTGGAAATGTTACGACTATATTCCAAGTTTCTAAAATTTAGTTAAAACCTATTAGATGAAATCATAAGTAATATTATCTAACTTAATGGACCATTAAACTCCAAGCTTTCTAGAAGATAATTAAAGCCTGTTGAGAGGAAATTGTGCTGGAGGTTTCAAAAAATGTTGCATCCCAAAACACTAGACAAGTGCCTTTAGTAATATACCACGTGTCAGCAAATTAAGCCTTTAAAATCTACATTTGAGCTGCCAAGTGGAAAATTGTTTGCTCATCGATAGACTAGATTTTTTTTATTGGAATGCCATTTAATATTTGTATTGGATAACAATGAATTTTAACTTTACTTATACTACTTTATGTATTATTACAATTTATATTTTTTTAATTAAATAACCCAACTAGTTCCAAACTAATAAAACTTTCTACTAAGATTCTAATTAACAACAGAAATAAAATAATATACATACTAATTTAAGATCTAATCAGCTCAAGTACTTGAGCATACTGCATGAACAAAAAATGGGTTTTTTTTGTCTTTTACAGTTATTTTTTCATGTAGTATTCTCAAGTGCTTGAACTTATTATTGAGGTACTATTTTTTTTATAACTCATTGGTCATTTAACACAAACAACCATAAACTATAGAGGTGATAAGTGTAAAACAGTCGTTGAAGAAAGAAGAAGATGAGGAAGAGAAAGAGGGTTAGATAAGCTTTTTGAGAGGAATAACAGAGGATAGAAGAGGGACGTTGGAGATAAATGCTAGGGGAACGAAGGGTCTCAAAAGGGAAAAATTATTTTTTTTTAATAAAAAGTGATTAGAGAGTGCAAAAAACGAAGTAAAGATAAGTGATTCCGGAAGACTCTCAAGAAGGACATATAAAACATTATTTTTTTAAACCCAAAAATATCATGACGTGCCAAATGACATGTTCGATGGGAGCCCATCATTCAATTTACTTAGCTCAACCCCTCTATTTTATTTTAGTATTGAAGTCGTCATATTATATTAAAAATAAATAAAAGAAAAAATGATACGAAAAAAGAGAAAAAATGACCGACTGTCAAATGGCTTTTACTGTAGTACACACCTTTTACTTTAGTATATTACTACTAGTAGGTGAACCCGTGCGAGCACCGGTGAGGTGAGAGAAAAATTGCATTTGTCAAGTAGATAGGAAGTTGAATTAAGAAGCAAACAAGAAAAATTTTAAAATAAAATAAAATAATTAAGAAAAAGAAAATTTCCATAAAAACATAGATATTGATAGTAAAAACAATGAAAATGAGGAATAAGGAAGAGTACAACACATAGATGATAAGGAAGTGATACAACTATTTATGAAAAGAAGAGAAAACTCATAATACTTTAACACTAAATGTTGGCACTCCCGGACTTTATTAGAGGGATTGGTAATGAAGCAAACTAATTTTAAAATGGAAAATAAAGAATCCGATAGATATCTATTTAATTTCAATGTAAAATGTGTGATAATATGGTTAGATATAAGAAAGAAAGAAAAAAAAAAGATTCATGCATAACGAGTGAAGACAATTATAGATACACATGCTAAATCTTGGAAGTTAGAACTGAAGTTCAAAGCCCTACGCTGTATATCATTAACTAATCATGCCAAATTTCTCAATATATGTCACGTCTTAGGGTTTATTATTAAGAGTATTAGAAACAATAAAACAATAGAATTGGAAAATACATAGCTTCAACCTGAAGAAAAAAAATGCCAATAATACACTACACTACACACAAATTTGAACTTTATTCTATCCTCCATTTTAATTTGAGTGCAAATAAGATAACCTCTTATAAGATACTTTCAAGGAATTAAGTGATGATTAGAAATTAAGAAAGAATGTGAAACATTGTTGAGATCAAAAAGAAATTTTAAGTCATTCAATAAATATTGAAGCTATATTGTGGATGCACTAAGGCACATCTGGTTTCGCAAAGCCTCTACTAGTGCCTTTAAGCAAGATTAAATATCCTTCATTTTATTCTGATGAAGCCATGTCAACATGCAGAAGGTAAAATTAGATATCCTAAAGATCAAATTTGTGTTTGTTTGTCAATGATTTTTTTAGTACTTGTTAAATTAAGTTACAATATTGTTCTCTTTATGTGTCTTAAAAGATCATGACTAATTGTTTATAACTGTCTTCTATCTTACAAGAAGCATGGGTAATATTCTTTTGATCATTTGCAATTGGCAAAGAATGTGTTAAGAAGATAGAAAATAACCATTAAGTCAAGCATTCACAAATTTATTGGAGGTATCTTCTCTTTTCTTTAAGTTTTTCTCCACTCTTGAATTCGATCTATCTTTTTTCTACTATAAATACTTTAGAAAATTGTTTCTTAAGAGTCATTATTGTCTTCATCATCATCGCTCAAGCTATGACTATCTTTTTCATTTATGTAGATAGTAACTTGGATAACTCATTTAAAATTTCCTAAAAAAACACAATTATCTTCAAAAGCTAAATATTGTTTTTGTAAACTCTTTTGTGGTGTTGATCAAAGGCTTGGAACAAAAGAATTTGATAAAATAAAGTGTTAGGCGTTCTTTCAGAGGCATGATCATCAAAATAGCCTACAAAATCTCCCATAACAATCACCAAAACATAGAAAACTGAATCAAATTGAAAAATCGAGGGAAAATGAACCAAAAAGTGTAGTCAATGGTTAAAGGGTGAATGCAGGTTTTGAGTTTTAAACCTACATACAAGTTATCAAAACTAACAGAGCTGCCATTTTAGGAAGCCAATATCTTCTATTATCATCAATTCAGTAAACTATGCATTTAATAATATGAAAGAAACAAAAATAAAGTGATTTTAATAAGAATAAAAACCATTAATTTCTATGAAAGTTTAAAAGAAGAAAAGTGTAGAAAAAAATACCTGAAGTGCACGACAGATGATATCTTCGACTTGTGTTGTAAGAGACTAGATGCTAGCACCGGCAATGTCTTTTCCAAGACTCAGGGTTGTAAAGCAACATCAATTGATACTTTCTTGATATAAAGCCAAGTGTTAGACTCAATTAATATACATTCATTATTCTTCCTTCATCCATGGCAGGTTCTATTCATGTCATTCATAAGCAGGAAAAATGGTAAAGCTCTTAAATTTCGTAGACAAACATATATTACCAATGAAATGGCTAAGATTACTATGGTAATACTGACTTTTGAAACACATGAATATGTCCTATAGGACTTAAGCCTTCTATACTTGGCAATTTGTTTTCGAGCTAGAATATCTAAAGAAGTATCCACTTCATCGTAAAAGTCTGAAACCATGACAAATAACTACTAACATATAGATGACATATTTTCAGCAAAGAAATGATAAATATATTTATTAGAATATCTAAAGAAGTATCCACTTCACTCATTCCACACATGTATTCCTTGTATATGTAGAAGCAATCATGATATCAACCCTGCGTGTGTGAGGAAAATGAGCTTGGGAGGAATCGATGGGAGAGAGGGTGACGAAGTGGTATCTGCAACAAAAACTAAAGAAAGGATTATGAGAAATGAGAAGAGAGGAAAAGGAAAGATAAAGATGTTTTTTTTCTTCCTCCAAGATGAAGCATTTGAAGAAGGTAGGGTTTCTTTGGCAAAGAAGGGAGAAGGGAAAGGTATGTGTGATAATACGGTTAGATATAAGAAAAAAAAATTGGATTCATGATTAACAAGTGAATAAAATTCTAAATATATACGATAGATCTTGGAAGTTAGAATTAAAGTACAAAGCCCTACATATCATAAACTGATTATGCCAAATTTCTCAATATATGTCATGTCTCAGCGGTTATTACTCAGTACGAGTATTCGAAATAATAAAACAATAGAAATAGAGAATGCAGAGTCTCAGACCTAAAAGAAAAAATGGCCATGAATACACTACATACAAATGTGAACTTTATTTTATCATCCATTTTAATTTGAGTGAAAATAAGATAAACTTCTTATAATATACTTTCAGGGAACTAATTTTTTATTATAAATTAGGAAAGAATGTGAAACATTGAAGCTTTGTTGTGGATACACTAAGGAAAATCTGGTTTTGCATGGCCTCTGGCAGTGCCTTTAAGCAAGATTAGATATCCTCCCTTTTATTCTGATGAACCCAAGTCAACATGCAAAAGGTAAGATTAGATATCCCGGAGATCCAATTTGTCTTTTTTTGTTCATGATTTTTTCAGTATTTGTTAAATTAAGTTACAATATTGTTCTCTTTATGTGTTCTGTTTATGTGTCTTAAAAGATCATAACTAATTGTTTATAACTGTCTTCAATCTTATAAAGAAGTATAGGTAATATTCTTTTAATTATTTACAATTGGCACGGAATGTGTTAAGAAGAAAAAATATATATTAAGTCGACATTCATAAATTTCTTTGAGGTATCTTCTCTTTTGCTTAAGTTTTTTCTCCACTATTGAATTCTATATTTTTTCTACAATAAGTACTTAAGTCTTCATCATTATTGTTCAAGCTATAACTCTCTTTTTCATTTATATAGATAGTAAATTGGAAAATTTATTTAAAATTTTCTAAAAAGGCACAGCTGTCTTTAAAAGTTAAATATCATTTTTATAAACTCTTATGTGATGTTGATCAAAGGTTTGGAACAAAAGGAGTTCGATAAATTAAAGAGTTAGGCATTCTTTCAGAGAGGCATGATCATCAAAATAGCCTGCAATTGAGGAAAAATGGACCTAAAAAGTGTAGTTGGTGGTTAAAGGGTAAATGTAGGCTTTGAGTTTTAAACCTACGTACAAGTTATCAAAACTAACAAAGCTACCATTTTATGAAGCCAATATCTTCTATTTAGCTATGCATTTAATAATATGAAAGAAACGGAACAAATGATTTTAATAAGAATAAAAATCATTAATTTTTATGAAATTTTAAGAGAAGAGAAGTGTAGAAAATATACAGATATCATCAACTTGTGCTGTAAGAGACCAGATGCTAGCACCAATAATGTCTTTGCCAGGACACGGGGTTCTAAAGCAACATTAATTGATACTTTATTGATATAAACCCAAGTGTTAGACTTAATTAATATACATTCATTCATCTTCCTTCATCCATGGTAGATAGAGATTCATTCCATTCATAAGCAAGTAAAATGGTAAAGACATAAAGTTCTTAATTTTTTTTTAGATAAACATATATTACAAATGAAATAGCTATGATTACTATGGTAATATTGACTTTTGGATCATATGAATATGTTCTAAAAGACTTAAGCCTTCTATACTTGGCAATTTGTTTTCGAGCTAGAACATCTAAAGAAGTATCCACTTCATCATAAAAGTCTGAAACCATAGTTTTGAAAACCAAACCGGCCCCGATGGTTTAACCTGGTTAAACTTAAATCGGGCATAATTCCGGTTTAACATTAGCTCAAAACCGGAATGCAATAGAAACCGTGTCAAACCATCAAAACTGGCCGGTTTTTAATAACCGGGTTCTAGTTTCAAACCAACCAATTTTCTAAAGTTTCATTTTTTTTAGAAACACGTTCAATTTTTAGAAATGAAAGCTTGTAAGCGACTTTCCATCTTCTTCCCTCAAATCCTTCCTTCTCAAAATCCTAATTGTTTCCAGTTTCCACTTCTTTCCCATTCTCTATCTCCCTTCTCAATTCAACCTTTTGCCAATTTATTTACCAAAAAACAAACAAACAAAGCTGAAGAAGATGAGAAGACCAACTACCAAAGAAGAAGAAAGAGGGGGAGGAGGAGGAAGAGACACCAAAAGGCATCTTAGCCCAGTCCACTGATTTCAGCAACGTCAGGTACTTTGGTTCTATTTTATTTGTTAACTCTGGTTTGTTGTAGCTGTTAACGAACCCACCAAACCCACCTCTTCTTATCTCCTCCACGCCTTTTCGAGCTCGACTTGTGCACCTCGACGCCTCGCATACCTTCAATTACCAAAGACAATACCAATGGGAACAAAAAGAAAAAAGAAAATACAAACCCAAATTGGACACTCACGTATGGTTTTTCCCGGAACGCAACAATGATCACAAGGCATTAGATGGTAATGTTTATGGAGAAGTTTCGAATCTAAACCAAATCTAATATCAGAACCAAAACCACTTAATATGTATTGTGCATATAGCTTTTTAACTCTGATATTTGTACACTTGGGTTGGTCATTCCCAGTTTACATGGAAAGAGAACTCCGCTAAACTCCAAACATGCTTTTATATTGGGAAAGGATGTTCTGTCCAGGATTTGGGGTCTAGGATGGTATCCGGGACACAAGGCCTGTCATATGGAATAAAATGCATATACCATGTTTAATCCATATAACGTCCCTTGGTGTCCTGGACACCATCCTGTACACCAAATCCTGGACATAACATCATTTATTTGCAGAAGTTAAAAAATCTCACCTAGCGTAGCACACATGAAAGAAACTTTTTATATATGTAAGGATTTATGATTGCTTAAATTTTAATGCATGTTACACACTATCCAGGTTCTTCATTTTGGCTGTTCCTATTTGTACTAGTTTTATTTTTTTGTTTTCATCTTTTACCAAGCTTCTTAATGCAGCATGGATTGTCTAAATTTTATTATGTTTAAGTGAACCGTAGTTGAACCTGAACCACTCATTTTACCGGTTTCATGGCCAGTCCAATTTTCATAACCATGTCTGAAACCATGACAAATAACTACTGACATATAGATAATATAATTACAGCAAAGAGTTGATAAATCTATTGCTTGGATAAATGCAAGGTTCTACACTATGTAATTCTTTCTCACAATCAGAACATTCAAAAATAGAAGAAGAAGAAAAAAAAATCTATGAATAACATTGAGTTTATAATTAAGCAAATATGTTGGTGAACGTGACCAGCCCATTAATGGGAAAAAAACACATTCCAGATAAGGAAAATGAGAGTGGATTGTATCCACTCCTCTTATCGTTTGCTCCTCTCTGCACCTTGTCAGGGGGAGGGCACATCAGCTCCGACAAGTGAAATGCACTGCCCCAAAAAGTGAAAATCACTTATCGGTGCTGATGTGCCCTCCCCATGACAGTGTGCAGAGAGGAGCAGATGATAAGGAGAGCGAATACAATCCACTCTCCTGGAAAATGCATTTCACACATGTATTCCTTGTATCTATAGATGGTATCATGATATCAACCTTGCATGTGTGAGGAAAATGAGGTTGAGAGGAATCAATGGAAAAGAGGGTGACGAAGTGGTTTCTACAAGAAAAACTGAAGAAGGGTTTAAGAGAAATGAGAAGAATTTGTAAAGAGTTTTTTTTTTTTTCTTTCAAGATGAAGCATTTGAAAGAGGTAGGGTTTCGTTGATAGAGAAGGGAGAGGGGAAGGGTCTAGAAAGAAACGAGAAATGTGGTTTTCTAATCTAAAATTAAAAAAAGAGATAAAATATAAAGAAAAAAAAATGACGAAATGCCAAATGGCATTTACTATAGTAAGGGTCTGTTACTTTAGTATATACTATATAGATTAGATAGATTACATATTAGATTATCTATTAAACCAAAATTCATCTATTTTATATATTAAATAAAAATAACTAAATTTCATATATATAATTAAGCATTATCCCATGTTGTTCACATAGTAGATACACACAACATCCAATGGCCATACACAGACTGGTCACATGTTGGTTACGTATTATATGTGGTCACGCCATAATCACACAAACCATACACATAATGGTTACACACACTCATATGCAACCTCATACACACAACTGTACACACACATCCAGTCATATATACATGCATACTCAAATATACATGTAGCTATGCACACACATACATATGCTACTATTCGTTCATACACACACTCATACGTACACATGTCCGGCCATACATTGGTGAGATACACTACTGACACACACTCTTACCCCTGGTTACATATATATTCACAGCTTCTTGCACAGTCCCACACATTCTACATTCAATTACATAATTTTACAGATTAAGTCATACATTTACACGGGGTTGTATCACCTGGGACAGGAATAAATGAGTCGAATTTTTACGGTGTGAGAGAGGGAGGGTGTGGCCGATACGCTTTTTGGTGAGGCCACCATCCCGGTCTCCCAAAAATGCATGGGGCCGACCCCCCTCTCTCACGTCATAAAAATTCAGCTCATTTACTCCGTCGCAGGTGATACAAACCCCATATACACTTGTACACATGAGCATACATGCACAATATTATTACATCCACTCACATGCAATTACACACACCTATACCCATATGGAGGAAAATGTTCTGCGATGAAAAGGTGTTTGTAGTGTGTACGGTGAATGATAAGCTGACATGTGTTGTGTTTGGAGTTAAAAATGTCCAAAAAAAGTGTTCAGATGAAAAAGTATTGTTAAAAAAGGGTCACCAAATTCAAAAACCCATCATCTGTCAATCAATGCACTCTAGCTTATGGAGGTATGTGTCAACACAGTCATTTTCATAAACATGTGCAGTCCTCACACACATACATGTAAATACATGCATATGATTATCACACGATCTATTCACTCATACGTAGTCACCAACCATATGCTACACACCATTTACACTCAATGTTATACGCATTCAAACACATAAATTACACACTGATCACTGACACTCATTTTTTCCATGTAAATAAGAGTTCAAAAAAATGCATATATATCCGTGCAGAAAACTAATGTGTTAAAATGGAACAAATCTATAGAATATCAAATTATCTATAACTAATCCGGAAAATAATCCTTAAAACCCGAGCATAATGTATCCAGAATAAATAGTTTACAATTATAGAGAGATATTTAATGAAATATGAGAAAATATGCAAATAGATCCATGACCTTATCACTATGAAAACTAAAACATAATAATAATAATAATAATAATAATTCAGGCAAATAAGCATAACATGTACATAACTCTAATCTCTATCTAAAAAGATCTATAGTTAGAGAAAATTGGTAAAATATATATAGAACGTTAAATTTAGACTTGAATAAAATACTGAAATAAAAACCATAAAAAATATGTTCAGATAAAAACAAAATAAAGAAGAAAATCTAAATCTAAACTTGAAATGAAGATTAAACGAAAAAAATTTAGAAGAACTTGAAATTGCTTTAAGTAATGTGAAAAAACTAAAACATTTCAAATTAAAAAAAAAAAAAGAAGAGAAGAATTATATAATTAAAAGGAACAAACAAATATGTATCGATCATAGTTTTTAACAAATCAAAATAAAAATATTTAAAAAAAAAAGCAACGAATGTTCCTTTAAATAAAACATTTAAATGAAGAAAAATAAAAAATAAATCAGATTTACTTACTTTTTTTTTTTCTTTCAAAATTGCTGTTGATAAACCATGCGATTTCTTTCAGCAATTTTGCTGGTTTTTCACATATTGATTTTCTTCTCATATAATTTCTTCTTCTACTACTTCCTGTATGAGTTCTCTACAACAACTTTTGCGAAATCTTTCTCTCACCAAACTCTCTCTCTTTCTCTATTTTTTTCGCTCCAAATTTTGGAACGAGGTCCTGTTCAAATGAAGCTAGTTTCTCTTTTATAACTTCTTTAATTCAAATTACTTTAAAACCAACCTTTTAACCTGCCAAAATAAAAAGAAAAATAAGGTTATTTTGGTGAATGTATAACAAAATATAATATCTTAGAGATACTACTTAATATTGGATTTTTTTCGTGTTCTTCGTTTGCGAGCTTTAAGACACACGCTGACCTAAACTCCTTGAATATTTTTTATTGGACTCTCTATATTTATTTATTGGATTTGCTTAAGGCCCACTCAACCTAAACTATACAGGTACATTTACTTGGGCTTCTTTACATGTTTTTATGGGTTTGTTTAAGGTCCATTCAACGTAAACTATACAAATGAAATCATTTGGGCCTTTCTCAAACCCAAAATGAGGGTGCTGGCAACCATAGTCTTGAAAACCGGATTGGAGTGGGCGGTCCAACCTGGTTAGACTTGAGCTCGCACCTTAAATGGTCCTATAGGAGTTTAAAACCGTAATTTATCAAAAACCGCATATAACTGACAAACCCAATGAAAACTGGCTGGTTTTTTACAAACCCGATTCAAATAAAACCAATTGGTTTTTATTTTTTTAGTAAACTAAGAAGAATAAAATTAGAAATGATTCTTTTCAAATTCCAATCCCACTTTCTACGAATTATTTTTATTATTGGGTATTCTATTACATTTGTTGGTATGTCTAAAAGTTAAAAAACCCGGTCATAAGCCTCCTAATGTATTATGAATGTTTTTAATTTTTGGTATTTTATTACATTTGACTTATACAAAGCAAACTGCAGTTAGATTATGTAAACTGACGATCAAACTTGGTTGGAGCTGAACCATCCACTTTACTGGTTCTATGGCTGGTCCAGTTTCTCTAAAACTATGTTGGCAACATCTCAAATTTATAGATACTTTTTTTTTTTTCATTTGAAAATTGATTTTTTAGAATCGGCTATCAAACCAATAAAGTGGACGGTTTAGGTCCAATCAGGTCTGACTGTCGGTTTACATGATCTAACCGTGGGTTGCTACACATAAATAAAGTGTAATAAAATACTAAAAAAAATCATAATGCATTGGAAGGCTTATGACCAGGTTTTTAATTTATAGACATTTTTACTAATGTAATAAAATACCCAAAAAATAATAATAATGGAAAGTGGAATTAGAATTCGGAAAGACACATTTCTAATTTGTTTCTTCTTAATTTGTTAAAAACATAAAAACTAGTAGGTTTTCTTAGAACTGGGTTCAAATAAACTGATCAGTTTTCATCGGTTTTGCTGATTACATGTTGCTTTTTGTAGATTACGGGTTTAAAGCTTTAATAGAACCATTTAGGGGGCCACAAAACATGGTTGGACTGCCAGTCCATTTTTCAAAACTATGATTTATAGTTTTAACCATAGTTATGAGAACCAGGTTGAACCATATGATTTGACCTGGGTTAACCGGAACCAAGCACCTATCCTGGTTTTGCCTAACCAGGTTTACTTAAGCTAACCGTTTTAAAGATAATCTATGACGCTGCCTACTAATTACGTAATGTGTCTGTTTTCTTTTAGAACCCAATAAATAAATACATTCCCAATATTCTAATTTTCAAGCTATCCTCTATCCACCGCAAAACGTTTCCTCTTTATTTATTTATTTATTTTATTATAAGTTTAAGGTTTGTTTATCATATTATATCATTAATAATATCATAGATAGAACTTGTCACAGTGATTAATTCCATATCAAGACTATTCTAATGGTGCACGGTTCACCAAGCAAAGGCGTAACCGTGTCTATCATGCTTAGCAGCCGAATCATATCATAACAAAGTAGATTAAATGAGTGATACGAAACATGCTAAGTAATGTTTGCAGCATTTCATCATCAACAACCATAAGTCAAGCTTGGACAACAAATTCTCACCGGCGTGTTGCAATGGGATTCAAACCTTTTAACCATATTGGGTATCGAACTAGAACCAAGCTTAACCATTATTAGTGCATACGACATCAAAGATAGCTGGAAGACATGTCCTATTTATAAGTATCTAGCTACTTGAAACAAGTTTGAAAAAAATTAAAATGCAAACAATATGATCTTACAATTTATATAATGTAATCAAGAATAAGAGAACGATATATAATATTTAATTTAAGATTTATTATTATTTTAAGCATATGTATCAATTTCAAGTGTGTTATTTTTATTTTTTATTAAGCTTCTTAACTCATTATGAAATTTTTTTAATTTTGATTATTCTTTATATTTTATTATAGAAAACCACAGTTAGACCATGCAAATTGACAGTTAAACTCGGTTGGACCTGAACTAGACAATTTACTTGTTTGATGATTGGTCCAACTATCAAACCGGTGTGGTGAATAGTTCAGATCCAATGGGTTCGATCGTCAATTTACATGATATAACCGTGCATGGTTCGCTTCCCATCAATAAAGTGTAATAAAATACTAAAAAAAAATCATAATGCAATTGAAGGTTTACAACCATGTTTTTAATTTTTAAACATACCAACAAATATAATAAAGTACCAAAAAATAAAAAAAAAATTAATGAAAAGTGGGATTGGAATTTGGAATGACACATTTCTAATTTTTTTCTTCTTAATTATTAAAAAAATAGAAACCAGTTGGTTTATTAGAATCGGATTAAGGTCAAACCGAGTCGGAACGTCTGATCCAGTCCGGTCTTCAAAACTTTTATTTTAACCATAAGTTGGGCCTCTGTGTCCAAAACACGGTAGGACATACAAAATCCTGGACAGAACATTTGTTCATTTTCTCTAGGAATTTGATGGGGTGTGTTATTTACACCTCAAGTTTTTATGAACTTACCTCACTTAAACTGTTTTTTTTTTTTTTTTGTTTCTCCAAAATGCTTTGATATAAAATGACCTTTATAACCTTATTAACATGAAAAAACAAAAAAACCTAATAAAGTTTCTAAACACACCTCACTCGTTCCTTCCAAAACCATGTCTTCTCTTCTTCCTTTCATCTTCTTCTATGTTCCTTTCTCTTTCTCCAGTTTTTTTTCTTCCTCTATTTGTTTTTCGTTTACAAGTTATTAGCATCAAAGACAAAAAAATCAAGTCATGGAGTATCCCGGAGGTG
>JAOXJP010269844.1:0-20269 GCA_025762735.1 Platanus orientalis | reverse complement strand
CCCCTAGTATTCATCTCCTGATTTAATCCATAACTCTTTAGTTCATTTCTGTCTTTTTTTTAGAATTAGCATATTCAATTTTTCCCACCTTGAGGACACAATCAAACTCTCTTTTTGATTCTTGCTAATTTTTTATTGTGGTTATTCATTCTTTAATCCCTATGGATCAACCCCTGTCTTACCGGGTTTTTTACTACTTTGCTACACCCTGCACTTGGGGGTTATTCTGCTCTACATAGTGTGCTCTTTGGAGTGCATTATTCAGAATGTAACAAAGCTCCCTTGGTATCTTCTTTGGAGAGTTTCACAGAGGTATAATGGACTTGCTATCTCCTTGAAGAGAGAGGTTTGCTGGATTATCAGAACTTAAAGAAGGAGAATAATGCAAAACCTTACCTAAGTTGGAGAGAATGCTTGCTAGTGTTTAAGCTTGTGAAGAGCTAAACACCAAGTTAAAAGCTAAAGTTTTTTCTTCCTTACTTGAAGCCCTCCCTTAATTTGTGTGTGTGTGTCTCTCTCTATGTCCCTTTCATGCTCCTTTGCCATGTATTGATAGATGCAAAACAAATGTGGTTGTTATTTTGAGTTTTTTTGGAAACTTTCATTCTCGGTAGCAAATATATTGTTCACACACTTATGGTGAGTAAAGCCTAGAAGGCTTTGTTTATGCGCTTCTATGTGTGGTGAATAAGATTTTTGCTTATTCGCGCACTTTTTTCTTTGTGTGGTTAGTAAGGCATATAAGGCTTACTCGCACACTTTGAGTGTGGCAAATAACATGGAATCTTGTTATTCGTGCACTTTTTCTTTCTACACCAATCTCAAGACAATTTGAGTATAAGTTATACATCATTGGAAAGATTTGAGATTCTACTTTCCAAAGCCTCAAATGACATGCAAACTGAAGTTTTCTACAAAAGTTATCCATGTTTTCCCATAAAGGGTCAGTGTTGAACTTTTTAAAAATTTCAGCCATGGTCAATCACAGATCTTCTGATCGATCATAAGAAAATCACGGCTCTCAAGCTATGCTCAGAAAGGGCTTTGATTAATCATGAGAAGGATCACAGCTCTCGAGTCTTGCCCTGATCGATCATGACTTGGAAATGCTAAAAAATCTAAAAATTTACAACAAAAAAATGTCATTTTTGACATGGCTTTCATTGGTTGGACCCCCATGAATGTGGGATCTCATCTTAGATTAGTTATAACTCCTCTAAACCTTCATTTAGGTCATTTACAACAAAAAAATAAAAGTTAGAGAGATTGGAGAGGCTTAGGAAAGAAAAAGGGAGTTCTTCCCCAATTCGGTAAGTCTCACTCCCAACTTTGAAAATGTCCTAGAATTGGTACTTTTCTTCCTAGATCTAGCTTATATGGTTATGGATTTCAGTTTTTCTACCTTAATTTATATATTCTAACCATGGAATACCTTGTTTTCATTTAGAGAAAGGATATTTAAACAAAGGAAAAAAGCATTTGATGGAGGATCCTCTTCAAAACCATGAGTAGAAGCATTGGGTGAGTGGATATGGATTTTATGCTTACTTTCCTTTCTTGGGATCTTAGATTTTTTGTTTGTGAGCTATGTTTTGGTGGATTCATCTCTATTCTCTTTTGAAAATGTTGATTTATTGGTGAAGGATCATAGCTACTTGATATGAGCATGTTAATAATTTTCTTATTAATTTCCATGATTTCTTAGGTTATGGAGTTGCGTTCCTGTGGATGGAACTTTGTGGAATAGTTTGGATGGTCTCTAATCTATGTGAAGAAGCTTGGGAGCTTGATAATCAATAAGCATAGTTCGATAATAATTTGCGGAAGAGAATTCAAAATTCATTAACCACAATAGATCAACAAATTAGAGCAAAAATTAGCATCTACATTCACTTCAAAATATATCAAAAATTAACAATCCATATGCCTACACGAAATCAAAGTACTGTAAAGTAAAGTAGGTGCCCTTGTCACCTAGACATAGCATAGAAAGGGAATATTACAATCTTCAAATGTTTATCAAATGTAATCTTCCTATATAGTCCAAATCAAAAATAGTGAACTAACGAGATGAAGGGTGTCATAACCAGTCCTCAGAGTGATGGACCTACAATAAGGGTCAGTTTGAGAAACAAACAGTTAGGTTAGTCCCAACTTGCAAGCAATCTAGTAGACTATAGATAATCTGAAACAAAGCACAAATTTGAATACTAGCATGTCTAAAGGTCAATACAAGCTAGACAAATATTAAAATATTAATCACAATCATGCCAGTACAAAAATATCAATAGTCATTTGTTAAAACAGAAGTCAAATGTCCAAAACCAAGACCTAAGTCCAAATAATAATTCAATGCAAATGTTCGAGCTCACAAATTTGATGACATATGTTAGTCTCAAAAGATTTGATGTTCAATGATTTTCGGAGGGTTTAAAGTTCACTATTTCAAAGGATGCAAAGTTCACATGGTTCACAGTATTCGGAGTTAAATGTTGTTAGGAATCAAAGTTTAGAGATTCAAAGTGTTCAGAGTTTGATGTTTAAAGTGTTCAGAGTCCACATGGTTCAATACTCAAATGGGTCTCAAGTTCAATGTACGAAGGTCCAATGTTTGATATTCAAAGAGTCAAAAGGACACACTTAGCCCAGTGTCGAGGCCCACATAATCACTATAACACACTTAGCTCGGTGTCAAGGCCCACATAACCAATAGGACACATTTAGCCCAATGTCAAGGCCCAGAGAGATCAAAGGTTCAAAGTCCAAAAGGGTTCACATTAATAAGTTCAAAGGTCCACATAGTTTCGATAATTAGAATGTTTTTATATTGTGTAAAATAAGCCTAAGCATCATATTGTCATGGATCAATCATTTCAAAGACCTATAGTTCACTTAGATTCAATGTTAGTATATGATTCGATATTTATAAGTCCGGAGTCACAATGATTCACTAAGATTTCGCATAGAGTCAATGATACAAAACATGTAATAGGATTCGATGGTTTACATAGTTCACATAGTCACAAAGAAAGCATAGAGTTCAATGAAATCAATAAGTTCAAGACATTTCCACATAATTTATAAATTCACATGGTATTTGAATGAATCAAATCATAGAGATCAATCAATATCACTTTTAGTATTCCAAACAAAGGGCAAGGCATATTACCTTTCAAATTATTCATAAATAGTATAAATCTTGAAGGATTCACAACTTCACATAAATTTTTTAAGATTCACATAGAAAAAATTTAGATTTTGCATATTCTAACGGATTTCAAGAAGGAAATCAGTTCACACAATGTCTAAGATCAATAATCTTTCACAAAATGAATATAGGCCCAAAGATCAAACAAGAATCAATTATCTCAAGCATAGATCTATAGAGTTTTCAAAACATTACACACAAATATACATGGACTAAGAATTTCAAAAGGATATTTCATCATTTCAAGCATAGGAAGCAAGATTTCTTACAAAGAGGTTTACATTCAATGAACACACATAGTTTTTCAAAGATTTCAAAGAGTTTCCATAACCACAACACAATGATCAAGGGAATCCAAAGAGAAATTGCATCATCAAACCTATAGTAAGAAAGATTAACTTACTAAAGAAACTTTAGTCTAAAGTTCAAAGAATTGGATCAATATTTCCATACATTTCAGAGATTTCAAAAGGTTCACATACAAACTCTAAGGATCAAAGAGGAACATGCATCACATCATCCATAGTAAGATATATTAACTTACAAAGAGCTTAAATCTAAAACCTCCAAGAAAGGAAACCTCCACTTCAAGCTCCAATGACACCTTGTTCTATAAAATGAGTATAAACCTAGCATTAAAAGAGTGAAACTAAAAAGATCTAGAAGAAAATGAACCATCCTAGCAAGATTTTTAATGTTGGGAGGCAAACTTACCAAATTGGAGAACTCCCATTCTCTCTCTCTCTCCCAAGACTTTCAAATCTCTTTAACACTTACTCTTTTGATGTAAATGAGGTCATTAAGGTTTCTTTAATATCATTTTAGGGTTTTGTTTTGAGTTGAGAGGGTCTCACACTCCCCGAAATGAAGAAAATTTTATTTTACCTCAAAAAATGCAATCTAGGTCGTTTTGGATCGATTCTAAATAGATCCAACACTTTTTTATGTATTTTTCTAAAACCAGAGAACTGTTGCCTTAATCCCAAATCGATCCACTAGGTTTGGCTTGAGCCTGTTTGTGAAGGCTCAAGCTAGGTAAGTATTCTCAACTTTTATCCCTTTGCGCTAAATTGTTCATAACTTCCTCTCGAAAACTCAAATTCGATCACCATTTATTGTGTTAAAAACTAGACTTTAAGAGATTTTCATAGGTATATGTCTCACACTCTAGTTTGATTGGTATTGGTACAGGTGTATCTAAGAAATTACCCCAATTCTATTAGAACGTTTGTTTTGTCTGAAAGTAGATTAAAAGATATTTCTAAAGGTGTATGGATTTCCCCCCAATTAACTCAGGTTTGGTATAGATTTTCATGTGAAGTTACCCTAAAACACACTTGGGGCAATTTTTGAAATCGATCAGTTCAACGTCAAACTTGGGCTCTACACTTCGAACCTGGTCCGAAGGGTTCATAAACCAATCTAAGGTCTATTTAGAATATATAAGATGACAATTTTAACCTTATGGGGTAAAAATATAGTTTTGACCTTTTAGTACAACACAATATGTAACATTTACAGTCTTTAAGACTGTTAGAGTTCCTTATATGGGTTAGCTAAACATAGCCCTAGAGACCCTCTACATCAGTTGCCCCTCGTTGAGCCTAGAGACTCCTTTGTGGGTTATCCTTCATGGCTTCAAGTACCCAATCATCGGATCACATTAATTGATGAAGATGTCCTAAGTGGCCTAACACATGGTATTGGATTTGTCGGAGACCCTACAGGGATTATAGAGATTTGGATTTAGATTTTGTTTTATCAGAGACCCTACGAGGGTTATTGAAATTCCTAAGTCGATATGATCCTAGAGGGGGTGAATATGATATCTACAATTTTTCAGTTCTTTCAATTTAATTTCTTCACCCTAAATTCTTTTAATTAGTAAATCACTTTCCTATGAACTTATCAGAAACCATGAGGCTCCATCATGCACTATAGTGTTACCTATAGCAAAGCAGGAGCAGGGTTGATAAGTTCCCTAAGGTTTCTTAATTAAACCCTTTATATTAACCTTAGTGTGTTGGTTTAGTTTGCATAATCAAGATATATGCAAATGGTGATAAGGTGCAATCAAACTACAACACTACAAATTTCCCACAATGTGATCACTTAAGTTTAGTACTTTGAGTGAAGTCCTAAAGTGATCTATAAATAATGAATTGTAAATTCAATATACTTTACAAAATGTTCAAATAAACTTAAATGATAGATTAACCAATTTGCAAATTCACTAAAACCTAAATGCTTGTGCGTGTTTATAAAAATTTAGTGTGTCAGGCAATTTAGCATAAACATAAATAGTTAGGTGATCAATTCTCTATGAATTAAAAACCAAGTAAACAAGTGTGCTCAATTAGTCCAATTTGCAAGTTCAATATATTTTGCAAGATATTTAACTAGACTTAAATGATATATTAACCATTTGCAAATTCAACTAAAGCCTAAATGCTTATGTTCAGATATGATATGGAATTTAAAGAACAGCCATAAAGCATGCAACTACAAAGACACAAGTGTTTATAGTGGTTCGGCACACCGGCCTACGTCCACTCTCTAATGCCCACTTTGGGGGTGTGTTGATTTTATTAATAGTTAGCAACTAACTATTAAAAGGTACATCAACAAAACCTTACCTCTAGTGTCTCCAGTAGAGGTGACTTTGCACTTGGTGTCTTCGGTAAGTGCTAATGAGTTCGGTGTCTCCGGGGAACTCCCAATATGGCTTTCGATATCTCTAGCAAAAGCTTCTTCATCCGGTGTCTCCTATGAACGTACACAAGTGATGGAAATAATGGAAATGATAGTGGTGCTCAGGCTCTCAATAGGCAAATGTGACTATGGTCTTTACATCGGGTGTAGAGAGCTCTCTATGAGATTTCCCAAGTTAAGCTTTCGCTCTCTAAGGCTCCTTGAATTATTCAAGGGCTATTCTTCATGATCCAATCTTTTGCTCTCAAGACTTGCTTGCTCTCCTCTTTGGTGATTTACCTATTTAGCTTAAGAACACTTCATGTAAAGAGGGTTTTCAAATGATTTATATGAATAGAATGCTCAAAGATGACATAGAGGAGTTGTGGGAGAGTCCTTAGGTTATTTGGAACGTGTCCCAAGCCTTTATAGGCAAGCCATAACCTTTCCAAGCCTTTAAATAGTCAAAATAACAGTTAAAAATATGACCGTTATCGCTTTCTAGGCATTCCCGAGCACTCCCCTCAACTCACAAGCGCTCAAACTAATTCATGAGTGCTCAGGGTTCCTAGATTCAGCACAGACACATCTTGGGAAAATGGTTATAACTTTCTCTAGAAAAATCGTAATCCTTTGATGGTTTTTTTGTTGGAAAGTAGACTTTAAGATATTTCTATCCATGTATGGATTGTAGTCTAATTCATATTGAATTATTTTAGGTGTTCCTTGAAAGTTACCTCAAAATATAGTAACCTATACAACACTAGTTAGTATAAGCACTTCATCTCAGTGAGTCATTTTCATTATTTTGAGCATTTGGCTCTTTGTATATTTCAATTATACCATAATTAAGTCTTCTAAGTAATTCCTAAGATCAACCATGGTCTCAGAGTCATGTGAGCACACACACACCTACCATTGGGTCTCATATACCTAATTTACCTTTCTGTGCTTAGAAATGATGTGTCAGCTTCCTTGAGGATACTTGCACTTGAGACTTAGGATTCTTTAATGATGCTTAAGACTCATTGGCATGGTCATTCTAGTTTTGAGTTGTTCTTGCTACTTTCCCAGACTTTAACACTTAGACTTACATAAGTATACATTTTACATCATAAAGTCCTATACACATGACCACTACATGTACACACTTTGTTTTGTGCATGGACATTGACAATACATAGACTTAACAGTTATATGGTTTGGATTTCTCAGGAACCTTTATAGGTTCATTGGTATTTGACTATAATTTGGTGTTTGAACCATCGTGGGTTTTGGCACTTGACATGTAGCATACTTTCTTACTCTACATGCATTTATTTATCTATGTAGTACATGGTAGTTGGTATATGGCATATGACATGCTGCTTTAGTACATGCATGTTTTAGGATTGACTTGGTTTAGTTTCTCACTTAGTTATTTCAAAGCATGAGCATACTTGATTCTAGTAAAGATACATGCATATTTTCATTGATGTATGCATTTATGTACTCTGATTCTCTCATCTACTTTGGATCACTCTATCTACTACTATACATGCTTTGTTTCCCTTTCGTGTTGTATAAACTAATACCATCCTATTGCAAATGATTAAGCATACAGGTTTAGATCATGCTTTAGGCAGAGGGCAAGTCTTTGGAGTTTTAAAGCTGGTCCAATTATTTTATCTTTAGTTTTATACTTAGTTTCTAGTTTACTTATTTTGGATAAGAGATATGTACTTTTGATATTTTGGAATGGGCCCCCTCATGGGTAAGATTTGTATACATTTTTATTGTGGGCATGTCGAGGCCCTTTACTTTGGATACTAGAATGTTTGAATTTGATGTTATGTTATTATCTCCATTGCACTTACTTGAATTATGATTGTTAATATTATTACATTGCAATGACATTGATTTGCATGGACTTAAATGAATGTGAAATGATAAGGGTAATCAATTTAGATGAAAAGTGATGTGAATGGGTAAGAGGATTGATGACACACTTCGAGCTCGTTGGTCTCTCCGCTATGAGAAACAGTCTCGGGATGGGTCATTCCCATGTCATGGATCTGAATCTTACCCAATTCACAGCCCGCAGATTTAAGTCATGACAAAGCACCATTTATTCCTCTAAATGCTAAGACACTAGAACAAGTTTGGTTTAGAATACTATCAACGTATTCTCACATGAGAACCTTTGGATGTGCCGCATACACACTTATTCATGAAAGGGAGCGCTCCAAGTTAGACCTTAAATCAAAGATTTTTATAGGGTATGGTGATGGTGTCAAGGCTCACCATTTGTGGGACCAACAATCTCATTAAGTTATATTCTCTAGAGATGTCTTATTTAATGAAAATGAATTTCCTCTCAAGAAAAATGAAGAAAATCCCAAACAAATTGAAAAACCAACTCAAGAAATATAAATAGTTGATGATATCTATATTGAAGAAGAAATGGACACTCAAACACAAAGTAATGATGATGAACAAGAGGCTTAATCATTGGAATTTATTAGCCTTAGAAGGTCAAAAAATATCATTAAACAACCTGTTAAATATAGTGATACTATTGCGTTTTCTCTCATTATTGAAAATGGTGAACCAAGTTTGGTTCTAGAGGAAAAAAATAGCAAAGATGCTAAAAAAATGGAAATCAGACATGCAAGAAGAGTGGGAGTTGCTCTTAAAGAACAAGACATTGGATCTTGTTGATCTTTCTAAAGGGAAGAAAGTAATTGGATGCAAATGGATCTTTCAAAAGAAAGTGACAATAGTCAAAGTACATAATTCAAGGCTAGACTATTCGTCAAAGGTTTTTCATAAAAGGAAGGAATAGATTACAATGAAGTCTTCTCTCCCTTTGCTAAACACACCTTTATTAGGACTTTGTTAGCAACAATTTCATGTAAAAACTTAGAATTAGAACAAATGGATGTAAAAATTGATTTCCTACATGGGGATCTTAATAAAGAGATCTTTATGATGCAACCTGAAGGCTCTAAAGTGGAGGAGCAAGAATCTTTAGTTTGTAAATTAAAGAAGTCTCTATATTGTCTTACACAAGCTCCTAGACTATGGTATAAAACATTTGATTAATACATGTTGAGTCTGGGGCATCATAGAAAAGAATATGATTGTTTCCTTTATTGGAAAGATACCAAAGAAAATGGTAAAAATTTTCTAAGTCTATATGTTGATGACATACTGATTGCATCCAAATCAATGTTTGAAATTAATGAGCTTAAAAACCTTTTAATGAAAGAATTTGAAATGAAAAATCTTGGTCTTGCTAGCAAAACCCTTGGAATGGAAATTAGGAGAAACCAAGAAAAGAAAAGGTTGTGGCTAGCCCAAAGAAATTTTATCAAAAAAATTCTTGAAAAGTATAATATGTTGAATGCCAAACTAGTTTCAACCCCTATAGTAGAGCACTTTGAGCTCTCAGCCAAGATGAGTCCCAAATCTTAATTTGAGAAGAACAATATGAAAAACATTACATGTGTTAATGTCATAGGATGTCTTATGTATGCCATGGTATGTGCCAGTACCAAATTTTGACCCAGGGTCCAGAGGTTCTTTCAATAAGCAACCACTAACTCTCTAGAATGGACTAAGGAATCCAGAAACCAAGGTGCTTAGTGAAATTCCAATGTATAAATCCTAGAGGGGGTGAATAGGATATTTAAAAATTCTTTTAGATTGCCCCAAATTCAATTATTGTTTAATAAATTAAATCAATCCCAAAGGTTAATTGTAAATGGATTGTGGATAAGTTCTATTGAATGAGTGCAAAAATGACAATATAAATGATAAATGCAAATTTAAACCACAAGCAATCACATGAACACAAGATATATAGTGGTTCGGCACTACGGCCTACATCCACTCTCAAAAGCTCACCATTAGGCTAAATAATTTTATTAAGATTGATAGTATTACAATCAAGGCTAAAATTAGCAAAAAACAATCTACTTGCCAAGCAAGATACACCTAGTGTCTCCGGCGGGTGTGGTCCAAGGTCTATTCTTCCGATGTCTCCGACGGAAGAGCTATGGGTCTACTCTACCGGTGTCTCTAGTGGTAGTGTCAATTATACCGGTGTCTCCGGCTGGAGTGGTCTCAAAAACTTAAAGAAAAGCTAAAGGCAAGGGTTTACCTCTTTGAAGGTTGATGTTACCTTTGTGTACAAGATGGGGTTGCTCCTCCTTGAGCAAGATGTAACTATGACCCCCCAAAGCTTCTTGATTGGCTCGTTAAACTAGTTAAGCCAATATCTGTGGGTTGCTCCTTTCTTGAGCAAGGTGTAACTATAGAACCCACTTTCTTCTCAAGGGTTTAGACAACCCTTGGTTTCTACCACTTGATGATTTGCCTTAGTAGGAACAAGGTGGAAGTAAGGAATGGTCTTTTTGGGGTTAGATTTTCCTATCTAGGTTTGTAGAGAGATTTCCTAAGAGTTAGAGAAGTTAATTTCTCATAATATTCCCCAAAACAAGAGCAAGAGAGTTCAAAGATTGTTCACGACCACTACCTTGCTTATTTGATTTCATTTTCTTATATATTGGACGAAAATGATTCATGTCCATTAGATTAGAACATTCACAAATGGTCAAAAGATATAGGTCATTGATTCGGAACAGATTTTTAAAGATTGGATCATTATATAGTGTTTCCGCAACTTTGGATCAATCCAAGTGCAAAAAAATTCAGAACCTGCAACCTGAGAGTTGCTAGTTTGATCCCAAATCGATCCTGGATTGATCCAGTTTTGATTGATCCGAATTATTTGGATCAAAGTGGATTGATCCAAAACCCCTGAATGCCTTCTAACACCTTGGAAATGCTACAGAGGTCTTTGGATCGCCCCTCCATGGTCCGGGAAGGTCCTAAGACCTTTAGAACCCTTCCTTAGACCTTGATTCACCTAGACAACTTCACATTACCTGATTTACCTTATGAGAGCTTGGAGTAAGATGTTAATCCTTTGGGATGATTTGTCGACTCCCGGATTGTCCTCTTAAGGCTTTCTTGGTACTTGATGATGATCTTCATGATGCTTAAACCCAAGAACCTCCTAGACTATAACATAACTCAACTCATGTCCTAGTCTATACATTGCATGTATTTTACTGTTCATGGAATTTACAACATATTACATTTACAATCTCCCCCTTTGGAAATTCTATGACAAAACTTAAAATACATGAAAATAGACTACAAAATGAATATTACAATGAACACATGAACTCCAACTCAAACCATATTTTCAATAAATTTCTTTGGCTCTCCTCCTTTGTACATGCTCAGGCTATTTTTTTTTTATAGTTTTCTTCATTTGCAATGTACTTTAGCTTTAGGATCCTGAAGTTCATTTAACAAAAATATACCTTTCTCAAACCAAGATTAGTCTAGTCAAATGATAAAGAATAATGAACACACAAGCAAGCAAATGAATGTAATGAAATGCATATGCCCATAAAGTGAAGCATAAAGTATGATAAGTGCAAGTGAATGAGTTGAGAATAAATAAACATAACATATTTCACTTGATCATTTATTAGATTAATGATATGTATAGTTCCATTACTCGTCATGTTTTTCTCCCCCTTACTTAGGCCAATTCATTTTTACTCCCCCCTGAGTATGATACACCAATTTTTGGTTCAAAATTACTTTTGATTTTCAAAATTTGCAAAGTTAATCAAATTTTACTTATCTTTTTCATAACTTTCTTAACTCTCCCCCTTTTTTTCATGGATATCAAAGGCTATGTATTAAAGACATAACAAAGAGGGTGTCATAAGAATGGAGAGATAACAAATCATCAATGCAAAAAGTGATACTTTCATTCATTTTCAAGAAGATTTACATTTTGAAGTTATAGAATGATAAAGGGGTACATCAAAATTCATTCAAAAAGAAAGGCACGAAGCTCTATGCATCTGCATCGCTCTCCTCATCCTCGTCCCTGGTGAGAATGTCTAAGACTACCCTAGGTGTAGGGGCTCGAGAGAGGTCGACAATACCCTCTATGTGGACTAGCCACTGATCCTTGCTTTCCACCTTCTTCCCAAGGCAGTCAAAGCATCAAAGAATATGCCCAAAGTCCCCATGGATATCTCAGATTAAGGCTAAGAGTGTTGGAGGTAGGGTCATAGAGAGTGCTAGGGCTGCAGCCTCTAAGGAGGTAGGAGCTAGGGGTACGGATGTTGTAGTCTTTGGAGCTGGTGGTGGCACCTTTGCTAGTGCAAGAACACTAACAGGAGCCAAGACAGGTTGAGTAATCTCTCAAGCTGCCTAAGCCACCTATGGTGCAGCTTGCCTTTGACCTTCCATCCTCTTAATGGTAGCATCATCAATATGAAAGCCCTGGGGAAGGGTCACAACATCTTTGGGGAACATGACACCACATTGCTCTAGAAACTAAGTAACTAACACTCTGTATGGTAGGCCCCTCTTTGTCCCATCATCTATGGATGTCTGCAGCATAATCTGGCACATAATGGCTGGGACATCAATGGACCTGCCCTCCATCATGCCAACAACTAGATGTGTCATGTCATCTGTCATGGCGGTCTTGTGTGTCGTCTACAACAAATTGTGCACAAGAATGATGTCGAGTACCCTCGCCACCATACAACACTAAGCAGTAGGTAATTTCCCAAACTAGGAACTGACCTCTCTCTCGAAAAGCTTAGAAATGTGAGCTTTCCTAATCTGGATCTTTGAGAGCTTCTTTTACTTTCTTGGGCTCAATCTTAGATGTAAAACAAATATTACTAATGATATTCTCAAGTTGTCTTCTTGTTTTTACACCTTTTTTAGGATCTCCAATGATATCTTTCAATTATTGTCCCTTGGTTATTCTCCTTTCCTTGGGATGACTTACTTCATCATCATTTGTTTCCACAAACTCACTCCCGAAGTCATGTGAGGTAACATTTTCTAGAGCCTTTGGTTCCTCTCGAGGGTCTACTAATGCCTCTTCTTTCTTGTTTTCTTGAGTCTTTGGTTGGTCATTTATAATGACATTTATAAACTCTTCCATGCTAGAAGTTCTTTTGTTGTATACCCTATAGGCTTTGCTTCTAATGGAGTATCCAAGGAAGATTCATTCATCACTCTTAGAATTAAACTTGCCCAAATTTTCTCTATCTCTTAAGATGTAGCAAGTGCTTCCAAATTCTTTAAAGTACTTCAAATTTAGCTTTTTTCCATTCCACATTTCATACAATGTCTGACGTACCTAGCCTCAAATACACTATTGCTTATATAGCAAGCGGTGTTTACAGCCCCAACCAAAAACCTCTTGGGTCTTTACTAGTGAGCATGACTGTGGCCATGTCTTGTAAAGTCCTATTTTTCCTTTTGGCTACCCCATTTTGTTGGAGAGTTTTGAGTGTAGAAAATTCATGTTTGATCCCGTGATCATTACAAAAGTTCAAAATTTCAATATTTTCAAACTCTCCTCCATGATCACTACGAATTCTCTTAATGGAGAGTTCCTTTTTAGTTTGTAATCTTATGAAAATATTTTTGAACTCTTCAAATACATCAGATTTCTCTCTAAAAAATGACACCCATGTGTACCTAGAGAAATCATCGACCATGACCATAAAGTTCATTTTTCCACCAAGGCTTTTCGGTCCTTGTTGGGCTAGCTAGATCCATATGGAGTAGCTCCAATGGTCTAGATGTACCTATAACAATTAATTTCTTATGGGAGGCTCTAACTTCCTTCCCATGTTGATAATCACGACCCAATAGGCTATCTTGTCTACCAATCTTGGGTATGCCAAATACTAGGTCTTTTCTATTTAGTTTAGATAAGTTCTTAAAATTCACATGCCTAATTCTTTGGTGCCATAGACTTATCTCATCTTTTTGTGTGATGAGGGATGCGTTTGGTCTACCTTCTCTAAAGATGTAGCAATTGTCACTGGTATGAATACCTTTGGCAACAATTCCTTCTAAATCTTTTATATGGCAACCATCCTTTGAGAAGCCAACATCATATCCTAAGTCACAAATTTGACTTCTGCTTAGGAGATTAAGTTTGAGGCCTTCTACAAATAACACATCTTTTAGTGTTGGGACTCCGGGTATTTCTACTATACCCCTACCCATTATTTTAGCGGTGTTCGCATCACCAAAAGCCACACTTCCTTCCCTCCCTGGAACATAGTGTGATATGGACGTCGGGGTTCACTTTTTGGCGCATAATGCCAGTGCGTGAAAGGTTTCTAACCATTCTATACGAGGGTTAGGATTTTCTTGGAGTCGCCACCAACTCAGGGTTAACTGACGGAGTTGAACGTCAGTTCTCCTCTTTAGGGAAGAGGAGAAGTCTGGACCCCAAGGCCTAGGGGTTTACCTCTTTAGGTAAGTTGTTTGGCTGCATTTGGGGAAGGTATTAGGTACCCCAATACCCGCCTTTTTAGGGCAGCTTCTCCCATTCACACAAGTCTTAAAGTATGTCCATGCCCAAGCTTTGTTAATTATGAGTTATGTGTTTATTGGATTTTTCTCAGGCTTAGCATCTGAATCTAATTCAGGGTGAAATTCAGACGTTGGTTCTTGAAAAATCCAAAAGCTATCATTTATCTTGTCCTATTCTAATTGCAAGAGACCCCTCATGGGTTAGGCTCTTAGAGGGATGGTGGACCCCTCTAGATTGTTTGTTGATTGATTCTTTAGGGTTAGGCTTAATCCATATAAAGGGGGGAAGAGGAGAGAAGTTTTTTTCCATCTTTCAAGCTTAACACCTGAATTTTATCTCAACACTTAAATTTTCAATGGCTGAAATTTAATTCAGGGTGAAATTCAGGCATTGGGAGCTGATTAGATCAGCATGTTTAGGTGGTCTTTAGGATGTTTTGGTGGGTCCCAATGCTATGGGACCCCTGATCTAGATTAGGGGAAGCTTCCTAGGGTTAGACTATTCAACCCTAGGGGTTATGGCCTCTGCCCATGTGGAGATATGGTCTCCCAAAGTAGGCTACTTGGTCATCTGTTATAAGTCTAACGCCTATTTTTTGGTTTGACTCCTGAATGTTTAACGCCTAAATTTAATTTAGGGGAAATTCAAGCATTGAGTGTTGGAATCAGCAACCAACTTTGGTTTATGGGTCACAAAGGTGGGGCCCAAAGGGGTAGGGTTTCTCCTGGGTCTTTACACTATACCTAGGATGCACACACACTTAACCAATCTTAAAAAATATAATTTTTAACCTAAGCTTAATGCCTGAAATAAAATTTAGGTGTTAGGAAGAGAATAAGGGCCCACAAAGATGCACATGCACAAGGTTGAATTTCAGATGTTATTGCAGCCATGGGACAGGTTCAAAGAAGGTCAGGGCTCCCTGGGGTGGATCCCAGATCTTAACGCCTAATCTTTCTCTTGAACTTTTCTTGTTCAATGCCTGAATTTTAATCCCATAAAATTTAGGCGTTAGTTATTGAGAGAAAATCCAACAGATGGATTTCTTGATTTTGAAGCCCTTAGGGTTTGTTGGCCTAAAAAGCTCCCATATACTTTTTGGAAGGGTAAGATGGTAAAATTGATCCAAAAATTGTCAAGTGATAGATGATCCAGGGTCCAAGTGAGCTACAGCCTCTAACTACAGAGGATTACGATGACTGACCAGAAAACTAGGTAAAAATCCTTTTTTGAACAATTGAAGAATATTGGATTAGAAATGCTACTGGTTTTTCTATAGAATTCCATCATGGATCATATTTGGGGATTTGAAGCTTGGGGAGTCTCAGAGTTATAAGAACTGACAGATTGGATGTCAGGTTCCTAGGCAGTTGTCGAGAGATTTTTGAAGCAGGGTCACTTGGAGGGATTGAGTTTTTGTAGCTACCTGAAGCCGGGTGGAATTGAACTACTGGACATTCTCTGAAGTTGGAGTTTATAAAATGATCTTTTGAGGACAGGGGTGAAACTAAGAAAATGGGCCTAACCATGCTGCATTCTGAGTCTGGGAGAACTTTTAAGGGCATTTCGCTTGCCAAAATATAGATGAAAGGTGTTTTTTCTTGCCTTGGGCATAAATGATGGTTTGGGCCATAGGGTTTCTATAATTTAGTGTGAATCTGATAGTATAGAGGCTCTGAATTTATAATAAGGTGGCAACTGACTAACTGAATTTTTGAATTTAGGTGAACTTCTGGGAGTCAGTTAAGCACTTGATTTTTATACCTGATTTATTTATCTTTTTGAAGTATTTGGGGGAATCTGAGCAGAGAAGTTTTGTGAAAGTTTAGGCTCCTTAAAAAAAATTTTGAAGGCCTTATGATTTTGGAGAGATGGACCCCGACTGATCTTGATTTGGAGATCTAGGGAACATTTTGGCTCCATATGAGCAAAATGCAACTAAATAGCTTTTTGACCCTTTGGGGAAGATTTGAAATTTCACTGAGGTTCAAGATTTTGAAGTTCTCTTCTCATACCTGAAGATTTAAAGCTGAGGCTGAGGCTGAGATACAACGATTGACTTTTCTGGATTCGGAGATCGGATGAATCTCTGAGAGCTTTTGTAGGGGTCATTTCTTAGTTAGGGTTGTCGTAAATTAAGAAATTGGTTGTTGTCGTTCTTAAGCAATGTCTATTCTGTGATGATTTCCTTATAATTGAAAGACTCAGGGATGCATAGGATTTGAAATTACACTATTCGAACAACGGGAGAGGTTTCGGGGATCCTTTGAGGGTTCAGGGGTAAATTCATAGAGGTGAAAAGGGTAAAATAGTAATTTTTCACCCGTGGGTCAAAAAAAGTAAAAACGAGAATTCTTTGCTTGTTATGCTTCATGACAAGGAGGCTTATATAGGTAGGAGAAATTTAGTGATCTAAGTGGTAGATTGTGAGTTTTGTGCTTTTGAAAGTAAAAGGGTAAAATGGTATTTTTTTTATCTATGATGATTTGCTAGAGAAATACTTATAGAAGGTAAACAAATTGCAGATGACATTGATGGGGTTCTAAAATGTGGACCCTCAAAGTTCTATTGATGCTTTTGCGAGAGATTAGGGTTTGTCCTGAAATAATGCATTTGGGCTATAATAAGGTACTCTGACTGGTTCATTTACGTCTAGCACATCTGTAAAGATTTCTTTGGGAATGCCTAATCTCTTAGAGTTTAGGTTTTATCTTCCTAAGCTAAGGGTGCTTAGAGTCTTGATGCCTAAATATTGTTATGATGTCCTTATTTTATCAAATAACCCAAGTCAAATTTTGGGTGCTGATAGATGTCCCTCTTTGGTATGTGTGGCTTTGCCACATATAGCAAAGAAGAAAGTGCCCTAATTTGACTTGGAAGGGACCATGTTTCTTCCTTGTATGTAATTCATGGATATTGGGTGAGCAATTTTTGAAATATAAAATAGTTTTAGCTGAGAAAATATTTATTGGTTGAATTTTTCTTTGATTTTGGATCAAAGTTTTTAAATGAGTTTTCTTTTCAAATGCCTTCTCGGGTTGAAGGTGGATTCCTTCGCTATTTTGTAAAATTCCTTCATTCCAATTTTCAAAAGTAGGTATTTACCGAGTGAGGAGCCTTCTTTGTTTTGAAAACATAGGCTATCTATGAGTTATATGCAAGCAATTGACATTTTCTCTAGCTTCTCGAGCATTACTGTTAGCATATGCACTGCATTGGGAGACATGTAAGTCATCAACATCAAGCACAACTACTTGAAAACATTGTGGAAAACATTACGGAAAACCGGTCATGCAAAAGCTGTAAACACACAAACCATTTAGATGACATATGCACTTGTATTGGTTTCTGGCTAGCTTAATGATTTAGTTTGTATGAGTTGTTTGACGTTTCTTACAAGATTTTCATGTTTGATATGTTTTGCATTTGTTGTATAGAGTGATCATTGATTCATTTGTAAAGTTGATTGCTCAGACGTCTTTTTGTGACTATCCTTGAGAGTTTTAATGGGACTTAACAAGGGATGTTAGTGAAGCTCTCCCTAGAAAAGCTATGGAAAAATATATGCATTCATGATTGAACACTGCTTGGTTTTACATTAATCATGGTACATATGAGCTAAATATCATTTTTGAAAATCTATGGCTTCACATCAGTCATGATACCTAGCCGGATCGATCTACAACATTGCCTTCGTCCCACTTAGGTGAATGTTATATTTTATAGGATTCACAGAGAGATTTTGGAAGCTCTCTCTAGAAAAGCTATGGGACCTTGGAAGGTCAATGCTACACACCCATAAAGCGATGGCTACATAAGCTATAGATTGATCCATGACAATATTTTTGTCCCACTTATACATTGCCAAGGTGGGGGGACATGCAAGGGAGAATTTATATAATTCTCCAAAGCTAGGATGGGATCTCATAGGATCGGGTGTTGTGCCTTACCCAGGTGATAGCAACCCAGTCTTTGGTAAATGGGTATAACACATAACGTTTGAGGGTGAATGCAACACAATGCTTATGTCCCAATAAGCAAGCGTCACCGAGGTCGGTGCTAATAGGTCGGTCTGTTGAGCAGTGACCATCAGAACTTACAGAGAAATGTTCTTGCGCTCTTTCTCGAGAAGTTATGGAAGGGTTTTTATTACAAGTAACCCGTGCTATGGAAGTACTACTCAACCATGATAGTTGTTTAGACTATGACTAGAAGAAACACTATGGCTAAAAGCTAGCATTTCATAGACTTGATGGATCGAAGTGTGGCATTGCTCGTTGTCCGATGCTGAGAAACTGTCATGGGGTGGCTATTAGTAAATCATACTGCAGATAAAGTACTAAACCAAATGGCCAATGCAGGTAAGCCATTCAAAAGTATGACTGGGTTGTGCCCAAATTTGAAATGGAAGGGTGGCTTAGTTTGGAAGTGCATAGAAATGTTATGAGCTCTTTCTTGAGAAGTAATGATGTGTTTTTCTAACAAGTAACCCATTTGCTATGAGGAGGATTCTTTGAGCATGATAGCGACCATCTATGGCTTTAGGAATTACATAGACTTTATAAATTGAATTGTGATGCATGTTTACATCCGTATAAATAAACATCACAGGTGGGTCATACCAATCGGGACTGAAGATGTTGTTGAACTCTCTTCGAAAGTTGTGGGAGTTGTGATAACAAGGAACCCGATGCTATGTATTATGCATAACTCCCTAACGATATTAGCACTAAGATAATACATAGACTATGAATAGATGTGCAGCATTCAGCTATGTCTAAATAACTAGGATGTTATGCGGTAATTTGTTCATGGTTTAGGAATTGCCAACAGGGCTTATGGGAAACTTTTTGGGCTTGTTTCGATAGCTATGGGATGTCAAGAGACTAGTGCTATATATATATATGTTTCAACCATCCAATCTGCAAACACAACTGGCATAATATGCAGGCTATGAAGTGATGATGCCTACCTACACCCTAGATAGGCGGTTTATCTATAAAGGCCCTTCTATAAAGTCGGGGACCGACTGGACCGAGCAAACCTACACAGCTTGCATGAGGTCATATCAGGAGGTTTTTAGGCTTACTCTAAAAGCCATGGAGATTCGAAGGAATCGGTCTTATATATCAATTTCCAAAGATGATTGTCATGGTATATAGGCTATAAAACGATGTCAACATTTGTCTATACCTGAGTAAACAATCTGTTATGTCAACAATTTTAGCCATTTCTGGTGAGGCAAGACCTAGAGTCCCTTACCAAACCTGCGGCGGCCTAAGTAGGGCATATCAAGAAGTTTTTAGGCTTATTCCGAAAGCCATGGAGATCTCCGTAGAGATCGATGCTATGTCTTCATGTTTGTCAAGTTACATAGGCAATAAAATGATGATTGACATTTTTCTATACCCGATAGGCAATCTGTGATGTCGAAATTTGGCATTTTCTGTGAGGTGGAGTCCTCACTGAACCTTTACACGACCTGGCATCAAGGTCGGGAATGATCGATGCATCATTTTCGATCAGACATTGCCATAAATATGGACTTAATTAGGGTGATGATCTATCACTGAATTGCTTTGCCAACAGAGTGGACTTCATGATTTCATTTGCTAGTACATGCTGGGAGATTTACTAGGCTTACTTCAAAAGTTAAGGAGATGTCTAGGGATCAACACTACTCTGAAGGGGCCTTTAACCAACGTCATTGCTGAGGGGTCAAGGTCTAAATTCCTTTAGGGGCAGAGGCCCAAGTTCCTTGAGGGGTGGAAGCCCACATTTTATCCTTAAGGGGTGGAGGCCCAAATTCCTTGAGGGGTAAAGGCCCATATTTCTTCCTTGAGGGGTGGAGGCTCACATTCCTTGAGGGGCAGAGGCCAACATTTTATCCTTAAGGGGCGGAGTCCCAAATTCCTTGAGGGGCAGAGGCCCATATTTCATCC
>JAOXJP010269835.1:0-20269 GCA_025762735.1 Platanus orientalis | reverse complement strand
TTGAATGAGTTCATTACAAACCATCACCTCATGGCTACAAATGCTTTGAAAAACTCAAATGAAATGAGTACATTACAGGTGGCTGCCAAATAGGTTATTAGTTAAAGCATTAGTTATTACATGATAGGTTTAGAGTTGAAACTTATATCTCAACATTAAAAAATTTTGAAATTCATGGGCCAACTCAAAGCCCGGGCCGAGGCCCGATCAATTAATTAGGGCTGGGCCTAGGCCTAGGTTTATAAAAAATTTATGGGCCCAAGCCCAAACTATAATTATAGGTTCGGGCCTAGGCCTACCATGGCCCGGCCCATGCCCACCCTTACTTAAAAGCTCTACAATCTTAGCAAATCCAAGCGAAGTTGTGGAGTTAGCTTTCCTACCCGGTGTTAAAGACATTGGAAATCTTGGAGAGCATTCTACATTAACAAAACATCCTTGAAAGGGTCTCTCCATTGTACTAGAGCTCAATTGGCACAAGTACCTGAAAAGAGGTCTAAGCAATCACATCAATACTTTCAATCTATCTTTTGGTGTAATGCCCTGCATTGCACTTAAAGGGAAAAACTATAATTTTCCCCATAAGAGTAAAATTGTCATTTAACGTGTTTTAGATAAACTATGTTGTGGTTTAAAGATCATTTAGGTTGAGTTAGAAGTGAAAAATCCAAGTTAAACCGTGAACCTATCATGTTCTAAAGTTGTCCCAAGAGAGTTTTTGGGATAACTTTGCAAACCTATACCAACCTTGAAAGAATTAGAGTTCAAACCATACATCGTTGGAAATATATAGGAATCTAGCTTCCAACAAAACAAATGGTGTGTGACTATGAGTTTCCTAGAGGAAGGTATGATCATTTTTTCACAAGGTGTTTATGCTGATAGGCCTATAGAATTGGGGTAAATTCATGAGAACACCTGTACCACTCCTGAGTGAATTAGAGTACAAACCATATATCATTGGAAATATCTGAGTCTACTTTCCAACTCTTTAAACAGTTCAAGAAAATGAGTTATCTAGAGGAAGTTATCACTATTTTACCGTGGGGTGTCTGAGCTGAAAACCCTGACCCATGTCTGACAAGTCAGGTAGATAGGGCATATCCCTCGGGACATTCCCTAACCTGTCACCAAACCCCTAATCGGTCAGGATTGAGAAAAAACACTGAAAAGTTGTAAAAATTGTTATTTTTGTCATTTGGTGATGTGGTTTTCACTCATTGGAGCCCTACACATGTGGGATCTCATTTTAGATACCTTCTAGACCCTAAAAAACCTCATTTAGGTCACCTAGACTCATTAGAACATAGAGAGAAAGAGTTAGAGAGATTTGGTAGAGAAAGTGTGGGAGTTCTTCCCCAATTGAGTAACTTTCACTCCCAAATCTAAATTTTTTGCTAAGATAGCTTATCTTCTTCCTAGATCCTCCTAGTTTCATTATTCTAATGTTAGATGTAAATCATTTTATAGAGAATAGAAAGAAAGGAAAGGAGGTTCTTCTTCAAGATCTTGGTAAGTAGAAGGAGGAGCTTAGGTGAGTAGTAACACAACTTACTGTATTTTCGGTAGTTTTTAGGTTTTTAGAAGTCTTGTAATGGAAATATCTTGAGTCTATGAATGTTTTCTCATATGTTTGTGAAGCCCTTTGCTAGGATCTTAGAAACCCCTACTTTTGTGGTGATTTATGGTGAGATCTTATCAATTTCTGTTAGGATCTTAGAAATCTCTAATTTATACTATGAGGAAAAGTGGATTTTCATGCTATCTATTTTTATTTCCTTGAAATAATGAGTATCATGCATTATGAATGGTTGTAAACTAAGGACAACTTTATAATTTTCATGAAAGATGTTGATGGATGATTTGCTTGATTTTTCATGAGAAACAAGATTATTTGGATTATTGATGAGCATCTCTTAAATATGTTGGTTAAAGGTAATGTTAGAAGATAACTTGAAAGCATGTTGATCTCTATGTAATGATACTAGCATATTATTGTGTATAAATTGCTTAGAAAACTCTATGGAATGATTGAAGTAAGATATGCTTAGAGATGGTGAATGATCAGATGACATATATGAATGAACTATTATCTAAACCATTGCTCATGCCATGTGTATAGGTTTTAAGATGTTTGAAAATATATGTAGGGTTATATGACTTCCCTCATTGATATGGGTAAAAAATGATTTATTCATGTTGCACATATTCTTGATCTTGTTAGCATACTTAGATCATGTAAACATAGTTACATCTTGCATTATGATCAAATAATACACCATGTAAAGATAAGATAAAGTGTGATGGTTATGATGAACAATATTTGAAATGAATAAAGGACAATGAAAATAGAAGGAAAGAAGAAAGAAGAATATAGACAAGAGTTAAGTTAGTGCAAGACTCCAATTAGGGGAGTAAAATGATGACTAGAAAGTAATGGTAAGTAAAGATGGCTAAGACATAAAGAACAAAGGTATGGGATGACCCTTGCAATTGGAGTTATAATTCAATATGCCGATGGCCCTTACTATTGGGGTTGTAATTCAATATGCCAAAAGCCCTTGCTATTTGGGTTATAATTCAATATGTTGATGACCCTTGCCATTGGGGTTACAATTCAATATGCCAATGGCCCTTGTTATTAGGGTTGTGATTCAATATCCCAATGGCCCTTGCTATTAGAGAATAATACAATATGTCGATGGCCCTTGCCATTGACAAATAATACAATGTGCCAAAGTGTAAACAAGTCAACCAAAGTATAAGTAAGTGAAAAAAAAATGTAAGTGAAAGAAGTGTAAGTGATGACCCTTGCTATTGGGGTTATAATTCAATATGTCTATGGCCCTTGTCATGGGGTAATAATACAATGTGATAAAGTATAAGTGAAGTAAAAGGCCCCATCATTGGGAAGGAAGAAAAGTGACTATGATAAGAAGAAAATAGAAGTCCACAAGGAAGTAAACATATTAAGAAAAGGAAGAGAAGTCTATAAGCTTCAAAAGTGAGGTAAAGTTTATAAGCCGTGCAAAAAAGAAAATGTAAGGGCAAGTAATGGAAACACTAAGTCTCACAAGGATAGGGAACTACATAAAATATGTAGGAAGAATGAAACTACGACAGGAAAAGAAAGGGAAGCATATGATCTTCAAAAGTAAATTGAAATTACAAGTCATGTAAAGATTTAAAAGTATAAAGACAAGGAGAATGAAACATCTAAGTTTCACAAGTAAGAAGAGATCCATAAATTATGTAAGAAAATGAAGTTTCATGGAAGGAAATGAAAGTACATAAGTTACTAATGAAAATTGAAGTCATTAATATGAGTAAAAAAATGTCAAGAAAATAGTGAAATCACATACTCTTTAAAAATAATATAAAGGCCGATAAGATATGTATGCAAAGAAGAAAATGTAGCATTGAAAAAATGATAAGTGAATGTTGAAATAAGAACAATGAAATCTATTAGAAATGATATGTGGAATTCGATAAAGTAATAAGTGGTGAAAGAATATAAGGAATGAAAGCACTAAGATAATGACAAGAGAAAATGAATTATGTTGAATAAGACAAATAGTAAGGATTTTTTAAATCAATAATGTAAATAATAAATGCTAAGGTAAAGATAAATTGATAAAAATAGAAGTTGATCAACATATGTCTCACCATGCCAATTGTCTTGTTATAGCTACTAAATGCATAAGAATGGTGCATGTTTACCTTGAAATAATTTACCTATGCTTATACTTGTTGGTAATGTATAGGCCATGCATGGAAACCATTAGAAAAGCCTTATCAATATTACACTAATTATTCCTATCATGATATATTTAGGATATGTTAACCAAGTCATCGTATATTCATATTGCCATGTATATTGTCATGCACATATAATAGAATCATGCACATTACCATGCGTAGATATTAAAAGAATGTTATGTATAAGTAGAATCATGCACATTGTCATGCATATATATTAGAAGAATGTTATGTATAAGTAGAATCATGCATATTGTAATGCGTAGATATTAGAATGTCATAGATAACTAGAATCATGCATATTGTTGAGCGTAGATGTTAGAATAATGTCATGTATAAATAGAATCATGTGTGTTACCACACAAATCATTAAAGTCAAAAGCCTTTAGAATTTCTTTGATCAATATGTGCAAATCCTTCATAAATCTGTCCCATAACTTAAGTCCTCCCTAATCTTTGATCAATATGGATAAATCCTTAACTCAAAAGCCTTCAAAATTTCTTTTAGCAAAATTTTTGACAATGATAGAAGCTTGACACCAAGAAAAGAAAAATAAGAGAATGAAAACAAAGAAAACAAAAAATGCATGTTTGAAAATGCATGGTGAAATTCTAAAAGGACATCATGAGTAAAAGCATCAAACATGGCAAGATAAAAAGCCACGGACATGGTGAAAATTGGACTCCGGCACCATGGGAGAAAAATAACGTGTATGCCATACTTGGGAACTCCATAGTTTCAAGGGCAAAAAAGGCAAAAATAAACTAAAAAATAAAGTTAATCAAAGTCTACTCATTCTAGATTTAAATCGGATAACATACAAGAAGGATATCAAGAAAGAAGGAAATAATGTCAAGAATACAAGAAAATACTAGAGACAAATCAAGGGAGTTAATCCTAAATTACATTAGTGAAGTATGGGAAATGGGAAAGCAAAGAGCAACGATGGTACAAGGACAGTCCTTAGGAGTCAAGACATGTTCTAAGATTTAGATAAAAAAATGAAGAAGAAAACAACCCTTGGAGCCAAATAAAGGGAGAAATAAGAGATGAAAAGAAGAATCACACCAAAATGGGGGCAAGATATCAGGCATAAACAATCAAATCCAGCAGATAAATGATGAGCATTGGGGTAGAACACTTAAAAGGCACAATATTTGAACCAAAGAAAGATTGTGTACAATACAAATTAGATGCAAAATTTCATCAAGTATTGAAAACCCTAGTCTAACTGAGAACTTAAGAAACCAGACCTGTGCATCAAAGGGTGTTTAACATGAAGAGGGAAAACTGACCCAAAACTTCAAAACTTGACAGGTACCTAATAAAATCTTCTTTGACAACCATCATTTTAAAGGATACCAGAAGACCATGATGAATTCAAGCAAAAAAAATATTTAAATAAAAAATTCAATGAAAAAATAACTAACAAAGAAAATTGAAAAGAAAAGTCCATCAATCAAAATTCAAATAAATCAAAATAAAAAAGATAATAAAAATAAATCAAATCCAAGCAAAAAAAAAAAAAATTAACTCTGGTTAATTCCAGATCGATCCTTGGTTAATTCATCCCAAGGAAAATCCAAAAAATCAATCATTGGTTAATTCATCCCAAAGGCAAACAAAAAATCAACTCAAGTTAATTCAATCCCGGGACCCCAAAAAATCACTCCTTGTTTAATCCATCCTAAAGCAATCAAGAAAAATCAACTTCTAGTTAATTCCTTACGGAGACATCAAGATCAATCCTTGGTTAATTCATCCCAAGAGAAAATCAAAAATAAAATTATGGTTAATTCATTCCATAGACATCAAAATCAATCCTTGGTTAATTCATCACAGGGAAAATAAGTAATAAATAAAAAATCAATCCTTGGTTAATTCATCCCAAGGCAAATAAGAAAATTCAAACCTGGACAGCAAGGTCAATCCCTCGTTAATTCATCCAAGGGCAATCAAGAAAAATCCACTTCTGATTAATTCAATACAGAGACAAAAATCAATCCTTGGTTAATTCATCCCAAGGCAATCAAGAAAAATCAACTTCTAGTTAATTCATTCAAGAGACATCAAAATCAATCCTTGGTAAATCCATTCCAAGGAAAATATAAAAAAATAATCCTTGGTTAATTCATCCCAAGGATAATCAAGAAAATTTAATTCTGGTTAATTCAGTCCAGGGACATCCAAATCAATCCTTGGTTAATTCATCCCAAGGGAAATTCAAAAAATTTAATTCTGGTTAATTCACTCGAGAGACATCCTTACTGAAAATGGCACTCTCAACATCTGAGTTCACTTTATGACATCGGTGATCTCATTGCATTTTGGTTTGCCTTACGACAACGGCTTTCTCAATATTTGAGTGTGCCTTACAGCAATGACACTCTCAACATCTGAGTTCACCTTACGACAATGGTGATCCCATTACATCTAGGTTTGTTTTACGACAATAGTCCTCTCACCACCCTTTTATAGGTGTATGCCTCTTTGGTTACGAGATCGTGGGCCTAGACTCCGTACAACGACATGATATTGTCAGGAATATTCCTTAAGTTAGTTAGGGGAAACATAGATGTGGATCCTACGTGGTAGAATAACTTATGTCCTAGCTCTCGATTGCTTTGCCACTCGATAATGGCCAATCAGCAGTCTCTCATTCGAGCTAAAATCTAGTGCTCGATCGGTGTCTGTGGGACTTGATTTGTGATGGCTTTGGACATTCTTGTTGCCAGGTCATTATATGTCCCTCGCGACATTTCCCTTCTTCGATCAGTACTTATGACACGTGTTGAACTCACCTGTCAAACTAGTGATGGTGACTGATTTGTGAATGGTTTGGGTTGGTTAGGTAATTTGGGTTATTGCCTCGAGTTGAATATATCATCATCATTTACCTCCTCATTCCCTAGCCCGTTAGTCTGCTCGAGCATTGGGAGTCTAATAGGTTGCATGAGGTGTTTGATGTGTTGTCGTTTTGGTTCCTACTTTATTGAGCCTTGCACTGTCATTAATTCCTCCATATGGCCCATCACGTCTGCAGTTGTTTCTCCTCAATTTGCATGCTCATCTGATGGTGTGGGTCATTTTGGATGATTTGACGGTTGTGGTATGATGGGCATTGCCTATAAATACAGTTAAATTGCCCTTAAATCTCACTTCATAAATCATAAACTTTCCAAGTTTCAAATTTACTCTTCTCCTGCTCATGGCCGAGGTTGCTTTAGAAGGAGTTCGTCTTCTCACCCGTTTGGAGGTAAATCATCTGCCCTCCTTTACTTTGATTTGTCTATGGTTTTTACATTTGTTCATTTAGAACTCTCTTTTCTTGTTTTAATCATCCAACTCTAGATCCTACTGAAGCCCCTCTAAGTTTTCATTTTGTTTGTCTTTGTTTCTTTCTTAGAGTGCATCGGTGTCCCCTCGACCTGAGTGGTTTTCCAGTTGATTTCTTTTTTCTCAATTGTATTCTTAGTGAGATCCTTAGAGTTATTGGCCCCTCTATCAGTGTTATCTACACCCTCAATCATATGAGTACTAATTCGTAGTATTCTGAGTTCGTTATGGCTTTGGACCACAGCCTTGTCAGAGTAGATCCCCTGGGTCAACTCAACCTTTAAAACCACTTAGGTGGTCTCATTTCATTGACACCCCTTATGCTATTGAGGGAACTTCCTCAACACTAGGCTTAGGGACCTTTATTGAACCTTTTAGATCCCCTCTCAAGTTAGGCTGAGAGTTCCTAACTCGGGTGAGTGGGCTTGCACATGTTTCCCCAATGAGGTCTCCATTTACGAGTAGGCGTTAGAAGTGGGACTTCACTTTCCAATCCCCCTGTTCGTTCGTCAATTGTTGTCTGATTTTCACCTTGCCCCCAGTCAACTTATACCCAATGGGTGGAGGATTCTGATCACCTGCATAGTCTTATGGCCTTCTTGCAATGGCGTTAGGATAATCTGACGATTCTTGAGTTCCTTTACTGTTACAAGGTAGTGGAACTCTACTCGGGTTAGTGGTATTTCACCTGACCGATCCCTAATTATTGGTCTTCCAACCTCAAATAGGGGTTAAAAGAAGAGATTCTTTTTCATTTTTTGGGGATAGATGGGAGTCTTACCCATAGGAAGTGCCATATGACCGCATTTTCAACATCCCCAAAATATGGGGAGAGCCTTGCTGAGCAGGTGACTCTTTCATTGCCTACTTTTTTTCTTTTTGTTTTTCTTAAACTTAGTTAGACTAACTTGACTTCTTTTCTTTTTTAGTTTTGGCTAAGTTGCCATTGTCCAAGGTGGAGCTCTCTAGGTTAGACCATGCTTTTTCCCACTCAATTAGGGATTATTCTCTATTGGTGAATCTTGAGTCTCTGTCGTCATATTTGTTTGGTCTTGAGCCTCCTTTGGCCGAGCATCCTGAGAATGTCATCCAGTCGTTAGGTTACACAGTTTATCATTTCCCCGTTTAAGGCTTCTTTATTCCTCTTTTCCTCCTCTCCTTTTTATTTTTGCTATTTACTTTTTTATCTAACATATGTGTGTGTTTCTAGATATGTCTGCTTGCCCACCTAAGGGAGCCTTGTCCAGGGCCTCGGCAAAGAACCCCTCAGCCCTCACCAATAAACGTTCTTAGTTCGGTCAACATCGCCTAACTGAGAAGAGTAGGCCCACAAAGACGTCCTCTATAGGTCCTTCCTTTCCTACTCTCACTGCTTATGTCATGGATTTAGGGTCCAGGCTTAACTCCCTTCCTGACTTTGTAGACTACATAGCTGACCTCCAAGTAATATGTGCCTAGTGGGCACACCGACAGGGGCAAGGAGACAACCCCTCCCTCTCTACTTCAAGATGCTGACTGTGCCATCAATCACATTCATTTAGTCCTTTCTAATGGGGACTTAGAGAGCTTCAAGGACACCCCTTCCAGCACTCTGGTGAAGAGCACCCTCTTCGACCTGGGAAATGTATGTTGATGTTCATTGTTGTTCAGTCATTCTCTCTTTTTTTTCTTCTGATAGTTCCCCTTTATTTTCCTTTTTGTAGGTCTTGACAAGGGTCGAAGCCATGTCTAGCCGTCAACTTAGATCAGAGGCCTACATAGGTGAGCTTCGGAAAAAGCTCACCGAGGTTGACAATGATCAATCCACCCTTGTGAGGAAGCTTGTAGAGGTAGAGAATGTCTTGAAGAGGACTAAAGCCGCCCTGGAGGAGACTCACGACTAGCTAAGGGTGAGAAGGTAGGTGTTGTGGTCCTACAAAGGTCTCTTAACGACTTAAGGGGGTCCTTAGAGGCTGAGAATGAGAAGACCGTAGAAGCTGAATTCGTGGATTTAAGAAGTCCAAGGCCTTTGAAGACATCAATTTAGAGTATTACATAAGCGAGTTTAAGACCCTTTGTCACCACGTCCCCAGGGAATACCCCTCGCTGGACTTGTCTATGTTTTGAGCGGTGGACGAATCTGACTCGGTCATGCCAAAGGGCGAGAAGGAGAGCGAGGCCCAAGAGATGGATGATGTAGATTCTTAGCTTTGCCTTGGGATCTCTTCCTTTTTTGTTTATCTTTTTGTATTGGTTAAGGGCCTTTTCCTCCTTTTTTGTATAGGCTGAGGGGCCTTTATTTTTGAATGTTGAATGGATTACTTTTCACTATTAGCTTCCATGGTTGTGTCGTATAAATTTTCTTTTCCTAGTGCTGGATTCATTGTAGTTTAAGGTTCGACCTTCTGGACTTTTTCGTTTTCATAGTTAATTCGTCCCTTCGATGCTCGACACTTATTTATAGATTGAGGTTCGTTCTTCCAGACTAAGCCATTTTCAAGGTTAGTTCATCCTTCTGATGCTCGGTACTTGTTTGTAGATCGAGAGTCATTATTCCGGACTTAGGCATTTCCAGAGTTAGTCTGTCCTTTTGATGCTTGGCACTTGTTTGTAGATCGAGGGTCATTCTTCTGAACTTAGTCATTTTCATTGCTAGTCCATCCTTCAGACGTTCGACACTCATTTATAGATCGAGGGTCATTCTTCCAGACTTAGTCATTTTCATGGTTAGTTCATCCTTCCAACACTCGGCACTCATTTATAGATTGAGGGTCGTTCTTTCAGATTTATCCATTTTTATGGTTAGTTTATCCTTTCAATGCTCGACACTCATTTGTAGATCGAGTGTCGTTCTTTCAGAATTTTTCATTTTCATGGTTAGTCCATCATTCCAATGTTCGGTACTCGATTGGAGATCGATGGTTGTTCTTTCAGACTTGGCCATTTTCATCATTAGTCTATCCTTCCAACATTTGGCACTCATTTATAGATTGAGGGTCATTCTTCTAGACTTAGCCATTTTCATGGTTAGTCCTTCCTTCTGAAGCTTGGCACTCATTTGTAGATCGAGGATCTTTCTTCCAGACTTAGCCATTTTCATGGTTAGTCCATCCTTCTGACACTCGACGCTTGTTTGTAGATCAAGGGTCATTCTTCTAGACTTAGCTATTTTCATGGTTAGTCCATCCTTCTGATTCTCAACACTCATTTGTAGATCGAGAGTCGTGCTTCTGGACTTGGCCATTTTCATGGTTAGTTCACCCTTTCAATGCTTAGCACTCATTTGTAGATCGCTGTTGGTTCTTCTAGACTTAACCATTTTCATGGTTAGTCCATCCTTCCAATGCTTGACACTCATTAGTGCTGCAGATGTTAGAAAAAGATAAGAATTTTATTATTTCCTAATCCGTATTACACGTTTATTGGTAGTACATTTTCAAATCTTCAACATTCCATGGTTGGGGTAGAAGCTTTCCCTCTAGCATCTCTAAATAGTAGGTACCCTCTCGGGGGATCTTGTTACTCGGTATGGACCTTCCCAATTGGGTCCCAACTTACCGTCATTCAGGAGTTAGGTTGCTATGCTAACTTTGCTTAGGACCAATTCTCTGTTGTTGAGTCCCCTCTGTTGAACTCTTGCATTATAGTACTTCATCATTCTTTGTTGGTATGTTGCCTCTTGGAGCGAGGCTTTAATTCTCTTTTCTTCCACAAGGTCTAGAATTAATCACAGCTCTTTTTTTGCCCGTTCGATATCCGTCAGTTGGATTCTGAGGCTTGTCAATCCGACCTCCATAGGTACGACAGCGTCACTCCCAAAGGCTAAGGCAAAAGGTGTTTCTCCGGTGGGACTTCACAGAGTGGTCCTGTATGCCCATAGGACCCCAGGTAGCTCTTCCGGCCATAGCCCCTTTGACGCATCGAGTCTCTTCTTGATCATTTTCAATATTGTTCTATTGTTCACCTCTACCTGACCGTTGGCCTGGGGTGCATAGGGGATAAGAAGTGGTTCTTGATGCCCAGCTGGGAGCAGAACTCTCAGAAGTGTCAGTTGTCAAACTACTTTCCATTGTCTGTAACTAACACTTGTAGTAGGCCAAACCTACATATTATAGACTTCCAAACAAAATCCTGTATATTCCCCTCGATAATGGTTGTTAACGCCTCAACCTCAACCCGTTTGGTGAAATAGTCGATAGCCATTACCAAGAATTTCTTCTGCCTTTTGGCCAAAGGGAGAGGACCCACTATGTCTATTCCCCACTAGGGGAATGGCCATGGTCCAATCATGGGGGTGAGCTATTCAGTCAATAGTCACGGAATGTTTGTAAACCTCTGGCATTTATCGCACCTTTGGACATACTCTGCGGCGTCTGCTTGTATGGTCGGCCAACAACATCCTACTTGGACAAGCATGTGTACTAGGGCCCAACTGCTTGAATGGTTTCCGCATATTCCTTCATGGACCTCCCTCATGGCGTAGTCCGCCTCCTGGGGTGGCAAACACCTCAAGTATGGCATGGTGAAGCTTCGCTTGTAGAGGGTGTCCTCTATCAAGGTGTACCAACAAACTCTAAATTTGATCTTCCTGGATTCTTTTTTTCTTGTGGAAGTTCCCCTGTTCTCAAGAAACATGTTATTGGGGTGGTCCAGTTTTCCTCTGATTTTGTTGTCCGAATTCCTCTGGTTGTGATATCCTGTACGTTTGGCTCAATTGAGCATTTCATTAGTAGTCAGCTATTTTTAATGTATCTGCCATCAGATGCTAGTCAGGCCAGTCGATTAGCATGCTCGTTCTAACTTCTAGGGATATGCTAGATTTCAAACTTATCAAACCGAGGTATGAAGTTCTTTACTTTGGTCAAACACAACAACATTTTATCCTCTTTGGCCTCGTATTCGCCGATCACCTGCCCTTCTACTAGTTTAGAGTCGGTGTAGATGATGATCAGATTAGCCCCGGCCTCTCATACCGCATTTAATCTAGTAATTAGCGATTCATACTCTGCTTCATTGTTTGTAGCCTTGAATTTGAGTCATTGTGCATATTCAATCTCAATCCCCTCCGAAGTGGTCAAGAGTAAGCATGATCCACTGGCCAAGTCAGTTGAGGATCCATCCACATGCAAGGTCCATCTTGCTTCTAGAGGAGCTCCCTTGCCCTCTGGCTTGGGTGAGGTTAGTTCGACCATGAAGTTTACCAACACTTTCCCCTTGATTACAGCCCTCAAGTGGTACTAAATGTTGAACTCTCCAAGCTCTATTATCCATTGAACCAAACTTCCCAAGATTTCCAGCTTCTGCACACTGTTCTCAATGGCCAGTCAGTCAACACCACCACGGTATAGGTTTGGAAATAAGGCCTCAGCCGTCTCACTATAATCACAAGCGCATAGGCCAATTTCTCCATCGGTGGGTACTTCTACTTGGAACCATGGAGAGCTCTGCTAACATAATACACTAGTCTCTGGATGTATTCCTCGTCTCGGATCATATCAGAGCTTACAGTTGCCCCGCGGTAGAGTCGACCAATGAGTCTATTTAGGGGAGTGGGAAGCTATCCTTGGGACATGCCTTATTGAGGTTAGTGAAGTCTACACACATCCTCCATTTTTCACTACTTTTCTTGACCATAACGACATTGGTTATCTATTTGGGATAAGCCACTTCTCATATGAACCCAACCCCTAACAGCTTGCCTACCTCCTTTACAATGGCTTGGTTTTAGTCGGCATCAAAAGTTCTCTTCTTCTGTTGGACTAGCTTTTCCGAAAGGATGACACAAAACCTATGGGTCAACACCCTTGGATCAATCCTGGTCATATCAAAATGGGTCCATGCAAAGGTGTCCCTATGCATAGTGAGGAGCTCTTGCAGGCGGATTTTAGCTCCTCTAGGAGCTTTTTTCCAACTAAAACGACTCATTCTAGTTTGTTGAGGTTGATGTTCAACTCTTCAAGATCTTCCATAGGCCCAGTCTGTTCTTATTGTGTCTCCTCTCTGCATTCTAAATCATTAATAGTGAGGGTTTCCCTCGACCCTTTGCCCCGTAGGGACAAGGTATAAAATTCACGGGTGGTTGCTTAGTCGCCTCTAATCTCCCCGACTCCCCCCTCGGTTAGGAAGCGCATAAGCATGTGATAAGTTGAGGTGATGGACTTCATTTGATTTAATGTTTGTATCCCGATAATGGCATTATATGCCAATGGTCAATCAATGATTAAAAAGTCCATCATATTAGTTGCCTATCGAGGGCTGATTCCGGCCATGATGGGCAGTGTAACCACCCCCATGGGGTATAACTTGTGTCTTGTAAATCCTACCAACGATGTTGCGGTCAGTCAAAGTTTATCCCTTCCAACCCCCATTTGCTCGAAGGCTGATAAATATTGGATGTTGGTTGAGCTTTCATTATCTATGAGTACTCTCCTAGTTCAATGATTGGCTATGACTAGCATGACCACCAAAGCATTGTCATAAAGGTGTTGTATTCTGTCAGAGTCTACCTCAATAAACGTGATGTCCTGATGGTCGATCAGAGAAAGTTTATGTGGTTGGCTTATCAAGTAAACCTCTTATGCCCATGGTATTCATAGCTTCTGAGAGTGAGTTTTTCAAGTAGAATTTGATTTTCCTCCTCCCGCCAATCCTCCAATGATGACCTTTGTCTCTCGCAAGAGCTCTGACTATGGGCTTTTATCGTCTAAGGGTCCTGCATCTACCTTTGAGCAACCTTGAGGGTGACCAGCCACAAAACAACGCAGTCGGCCCTATTGGATGAGCGTCTCTATATGCTCCTTTAAGTCAAAGCAGTCCCCTGTGTTGTGACTGGGGTCTCAGTGAAAATGGCAGTATTTACTTTGGGACCTTTTTCTAGGGGGTCTTAAGCTTCTCAGGCCATCTCAATGACAGATCATCTCTCATATGCATTAGAATCTGCTCGAGGGCGAGTTAAGGGGTGTATAGGTTTGAGTGTGGCAAGCTAATGCCCCCAACTTCCCTCAGCTTATTCTCTCGATCGGGCATAGTTCTAGCTTTGGTCTCTCACTCCACTGTTTTGTGTCTTTTATCTCTCCTCTTCTTTGTTTTCTCCTTGGGCTCAACCCCTCAGTCTCATCGGGTGGCCATGGTATCTTCTGCATTCATGTGTTTTTAGGCACGGAGCATTAGCTGGGCCATGCTACTCGGCGGAGACATAGAGAGGGAGAATAGGAATTTGGTAGGTAGTAACCCACCCATGAAGGCTGTTAGCACCACCTTTTCATCCATGTCATCTACCTGTAGCACCTCCTGATTGAACTTGGAGATGTAGTCCCTTAATGACTCCCCTTTAGATTGCTTGATGTTGAGTAGGTAGGTAGTAGGTTTCCGATAGCGCATTCCTCCAATGATATGGCTAATAAATGACTGGCTTAACTCTATGAAAGAGTTAATGCTACCTGGATGTAGGATGGCAAACCATTTTTGTGTTGAGCCTTTTAAAGTTACTGGAAAAGCCCTGCACATGATCCCATTGGAGTAGTTTTGTAGGAGCATCAAGGTTTTGTACATTTTGAATGATCCAAGGGATCCCGATTTCCATCGAATGCCTCCATCTAAGGGATTCTAAACTTTTGTAGGAGGGGGAAGTCATAATTGTTGGTGAGAAAGGGAAACTAGTTTTCTAGACCAAGGCTTCGACAGTGGAGGGAGTCCTTCCCCTCATTGCCTTCATCATGGCATTTAATTAACTTTGCATTCTTTGCATCTTCTCCTCTTGCTCGGCTGTTGCACCTCCTCCATCCGTACCCCCAGGCTTTGGGGTGGGGAGCTAGTGAGACTATGACTGTCCACTTGTCTCTCCCGTTCGTCTTCTCACCGGCCCTCACATTCTGGGTGACCTTCTCCCTGCCTCTCCTCTGGTTCAGGGTCCGCACTTATTACTCTAAAGTAGCAATCCTGGTTGTTTTTGCATCTCCTCCACCTTGGTTGTTCATTGATGAGGCGTTCTATCGAACTTCCACTGTTCTGGAATGAGTATCGATCATGTGACCTTTGTCTTGCTAAAAGGTCTATTGCACTTCCCACAAATGGTGCCAACTGATGATGTAGAAATTTGATTCACTGAGATGGTCCCCTGGCTGCTCTCGTCCAGATGCTCTGGTTCAGGTCCGCCTGCAAACAGGTGGCGAGGAGCTCCGGTGTGGTACTTGCCTCCACCCCTTTGACGATCAAGTTAGTTTTTCAGTTTTCTTTTAGCCGATCAAGTTAATTTTTTGCATACCTCTTTCATGATCCTCTCATCACCCTTTTATAGGCGTATGCCTCTTTAGTAACGAGATTGGGGGCTTGGACTCTATACGACAATGTGATCTTGTTAGGAATATTCCTTAAGTTAATTAGGGGAAACATAGATGTGGATCCTACATTGCAGAATAATGTATGTCCTGGCTCTCGGTTGCTCTGGCACCTAGCAATGGCTGGTCGGAGGCATGGCCTCAGTTGGTAGTCTCGTGTTTGGGCTTGCATCTAGCACTCGATCGGTGTTTGTGGGACTTGATTTGTGATGGCTTTGGACATTCTCGCTGCCTAGCCAATATATGTCCCTCACAACGTTTCTCTTTCTCGGTTGGTACTTATTACACGTGTTGAACTCGCCTGTCGAACCGATGATAGTGGCTAATTTGTGAATGGTCTCAGTTGGGTGGTTCGTTTGGGTTATTACCTCGAGCTGAATACATCATCATCAATTAGCAAGTCATTTTATTTGTAATCTTGATTTATATTTTATTACTAAATTTTTTTATAATTTTCTTGAAGTTGTTACGGTCAACCATTCCATGCCATTCATTTTTTTTAGTTTTACTTAGAATTGTTTTATTCATTTTTGTTATTTCTAATTAGTTAATTATTTTGTTAATTCTACATTTTATTTTATTTTGAATTGATTTATTCTTATGATAAGCAAGTTTCTTGAAGTCATCATGATTAGTCATCCCAAATCATTCTTTTTTTCACTTAGATTTTTATTTCATTCTTTTATTGTTATAATTTTTTTGTATCTTAGATACCATTGTCATAAAAATTGGATTTGTTTGTGTGTGTGTGTGTGTCATTTTTTTATTTAGCTACGAAGAAGAGCAGCTTTAGGTACTCTAATTTTTATTCTTTTATTTATCTATTCATTTATTTTTGTTAGATAACATGCAAATAGATGGCTTGGTAAAGAATAAAATTACTTTTATATACACTCTACACAAGTGTACTAGTGAGTTAGGGTAAAACACTTGCACATGCATGACATGTTTCTTTAAAAACACATCTATGCGCACATCATATAGAGAAATCCTACCCTAAGTTTGAACGAGTCTAAGTAGGTAACCTCATGTGCAGATGGACAAGGGTGCCTAATACTTTCCCTAGTCCATAATCGAACCACTTACCCAGACCCTTTTGAGCTGACCAGTTCGAAATGGAGTCTAATATTTAAAAATGAATTAAAAAAGATTTTATTTTCTTCAAATAGATGTCTAATCATATCTTAAAGAAGGTTAGTGACGACTTCAAACCATCATGGGTTAGGCCCATGATGAGTGGACCCCTTTTCTAAGAGGCCCACCCATTATTCAAAATCCGACGCTCACAAAATGGTGACTCCACTAGGGACTGGTTCAAATTGAATCCAAACCGGTTAAAAAATAGGGTCTAATCAGTCATCTACTTACATGTTTAGGTTCTTGTTGTTAGTGTGTTTATTTCTTTATTTTTATTTAAGTGATAATGTAGCATTTATACTTTGTTTGTTAATTTTTATTTCAAATGAGTCTAGGATCAATTAGGGTCACAATTTGCACTGTGCACACATTATAGACATCTTTGCATTGCACGTCCTAATCAGTATATCCAGAACCTGTAGGAGGGGGTATAAATGTTGGCGCCATGGTTACCACATTTTTCATGACCAAGCGGAAGTCCCCGATCCAATCCTAGTTCATTGAACTCAGCCGCATGCATTAGACATCAATTAGGCTAGATATAGGACACTGACTTAGCTAATCATTAGAAGTCCAGGTCAGAGAAGTGTAGATGGTCCAAGTCATTTTTTCTCTTTATTTTATTTTTTTAATTCATATGTATATATACATTTTCTCATAAATAAATCATACTTAGAAAACCTTCGCATAAGTGATAAACTAAACTAGCTTGCATCTAAATCTAGCCTACCTAAGATCAACCAACCCGATTCTAACCACTCTAAAACTCACTGGCCCAAAGAACCCAAAATCAACCAATTTAAACCAAAGTCGCCTAAACAAGGCCATCCTTGAACAATGAAACCTAAGCCTAATACATCTAAGTTAAGAATTAAAGTAATCCAGTCCAAACAAAGTTAACTCAAACCAAAATTAATTCAACCCTAATTGAAATAGCTCTAATACAGGCCAATGAATCAAACGAATAAGGTGAATCCATAAAAAGTGAATTCAAACCGAACCTAGTCCAATCAACTCAAACTACAATCAAACCAAATCAACTCAGACTTAGACAACTTGTAAAAGACTATAACACTAAAAAAGACTCAAACTAAGTGAATTTGAACCAAATCCATTCAAACCAAAACAACTTAACTCATACTAAAAGAAAAAAAACCAAATCAATTCAAACCAAATTTATTCAAATCAAATTAAATAATTTAAATGGGTCAACTCAAATTAAACCAACCTAAGAATATTCATCCAATCAAACAAATAACCTGAATTGATTAAGACAACTTTAACCAAAATTACTTAAATGGCAACAAACTAATTGAAGACATGAACTGAATCATTAACCGCCACTACCACTACTAGGGGAACAACATGTCATCTTTTTTTCATTATGATTTTTACCTTGTTTTAAGGGCTTGGACCCTAGGACATATTTATTTTCATGTACAATTTTTATTAATTTTTGTTCTACAAGTTTTTAATCATTTTAAGGGGTCCCAACTTATGATTTTTTTTTAAAAAAAACATTTTATAAAAGTTTCAAGTACTAATGATAATCATGTTAATAACATAGGACAGTCTGCGTGGTTGAGACGAAAGTTCTCTAGGAGATTTAGTACTTATGAAGATCCTGTATTTTGCTACCATGGAAAGCAATCACTTGCGAAGAAACCCATTACCCTCACAAATTGATCACATGATGGAGATAATTGAAAGAATTAAAAGAGAAATCAAGAAGTTGAAAGGGACACATAAGCTAAGAGTCACTGATTTCCAAGACCTGTGTCTTTACCCTAGGGTAAAATTTCCAAATAATTTTCTCTTATCTAACTTTGAGAAATTCAATGGTAGAGGCTGCCCACAAACCCATTTAAAATTGTACTGCAGTGGCATGTTCCAATTGGGTACTGATAGACAACTTTTAGTATAATTGTTTTACAAGAGTCTTACAGGTGAAGCACTCTAGTGGTTTGCAAACCTGGATAAATTAAAGACACGGTCATGGGAGGATTTGTCAGAAGAATTCTTAAGTCATTTTAGATTCAACCTTGAACTACTCCCCCGAAAGACGAATATAGAAAGAATGAGGCAAAAACCTAATGAAAACATGATAGAATACACCTTACGATGAGGAGAAGATGCATCTAGCATCAAGGATCCATGCGATGAAGAAGAAATGACAGAAATGTTCTTGAAGACTTTGAACCTAATTTACCGAAAGATATTGTCAATCCGGATATACTCAAATTTTGTAGCCACTGTCAAGGCTGCAGCAAAGATTGAGAAGGTTTGATTGATGATACTCTTAGAGAATCAAAAAGTACATTGAAGCCAACATCATTCATGTCACAAGTTGCGCTCCTATATCTATACCAGGTCGTGGCACCAAATACTTTCAATTCAAGTCTAGGATCAACTAAGTTTCATCCCCCCTCTAAGCCAGAATGCTCCAAGCTATGATCCACCCACTAGAGCACAATTAACTACATTTTCCCAACATAAAACCTTGAAAAGAAAAAGGGAATTTGACCCACTTCCTTTTACCATCACCCATATGTTGACTTATTTGGTTGACAATGGATACCTCCAATTTCTCCCTCCACGTCCACCAACAAATCCGCTCCCGAAAACATATGATCCAAATCTGTATTATGCTTATCACCAAGGCACCGGGCACACCATTGAACGATGCTATTTGCACAAGCATTGCATCCAAGATTTGATAGATCAATGAATAATTGTTTTGAGCCCTCCTCCCACCCTTTAACCACATCATTCAATGTCCCATAAAATCCTCAAGTTGACAGTATCTATGTGGCTCAAGGTTGAAGATAAAATGGGAAACAACAAAGAGTTAATCAACTCATGAAAGAGAGCTTGCATGACAATGAAAGGAAGGATTATAGTATTTTCTTACCAAATGTAAAAAGAACTATGGTTGGCTTGATCCCGTTCTCTCTTGTCATCGAGTACGCAGGCAGCTTGGAAATTAACCCAAGCACAACCCCTTTAATAAAAATAAAATATTTTGGTACCATTGCACATGATGTAAGCTTACTTGAGAATAAATCTCAACGAATTGTGATTGGAGACTTAACGAATTACTTGTCCAAGGTTGTTAAAATGCAGGATCTCCTTGAGTGCCATATCATGCTGACTGTCTTAGAAATAATTAACGAATAAACATGAATAAAAATAAGCATATTCAACAAGTTGCATTCATGTCAACATCGCATGCATCATGATTTCAAAAGCAAGTTAACCAAAGATCACCATTTGTTTCAAATATAAAGTAGAGATAGGTTTTGAAATCATCGATTTTCAAAATCATATTTTTCAAAAGTCATGCATTGGTTTTCTTGCTTGCTTTTTTTATGGTTCCCATGAATCCCTTTAGAGGGCTACAGTTTAAATATATTTCGAAAGCAACTAACATTGTGCACCTTGGGTGATATATTTTCAAAATGAGAGTAACATTTTTTTTAAAGGAAAAAATAATTTTCATACTAAAATGATTTTCTTTTCAAGTATGTATATAAATAGTATTTTTTTTCATGCATGCCTTATTTTTCTAAAATAAAGTCATTACTTTTCAAATAAAAATGATTTTCACTCACAAAAAATGTCTTGTATTTTCAAATATGTATATATAATGTTTTCAACATCGAGTCTCAATCATGACATATGGGAGCATTTTTTTAAAAGAATTTTCAAATACATATAGTAT
>JAOXJP010269825.1:0-20270 GCA_025762735.1 Platanus orientalis | reverse complement strand
ACCGGGATGTAATTAACACCATCCATCTCACTGTGAAGCATGAACAAAGATCTATCCTCAAGCCTTCGAAATCCTTCTTTGATTCAACTCCTTTGGAATGAAAACACCAAAATTAGATATATGCCTCAAAAATAACAAATAATAAAAACCTCTCTATACACAATTGAAGAAACTAACCTGAAATGAAATCCTTGATCATGGAGAAGATGTTGGGAGAGATTTATGAGATTAACCCTTGAACCCCTATTGACATGCAGCAACAATCAAAGAGGTGGGAAGAAAGAAACCCTAGATACAAGAGGGCGAAGTGAAAGAGAAAGAAACGTAGAGAGGAAACTAAATTGAAGGGAGTGGGAGGTAGGAGTGGGGATGAGGCAGAGTATGAGACGGCACTCCATCGCTAAAGATGGGATTCGATACAATCTCGCAAGTGCACACATGAAGGAGAAAAAATTCCGCGAAAGGAGACCGCCAAGGGGACAACATTTCGCTTAAATGTTATAAAAAGCTATTATTATCATTATGTGCAAACGAATCTTGTGAGAACTGTGCAAACGGCACTAGAGGGGCTGACACATCAGTACTGGATAGTGATTTACACTTTTTGGGGGTACTTATCACTTTTCGGCACTGATGTGTCCACACCCTGATGCCGTTTTCACAGTTCTCACAAGATTTGTTCTCACCTAATTTTTTTCCTCTCTTTTGACAATGTTTTTTTTTATATAAATATTATAAAAGTAGACGCATAAAATAACTTTAGTTATTTACAACGCTCATTAACAAATTGTTGTAGAAAAGGTATTATTTATGACATTTTTTTAAGAACATCGTAAATGCGATGTCATAAAAGGTGATTTTCCTGAATTTTATTCTTTTTTACACAAGCCTAACCTTAGAATCAAAAGAAGAACTCAGAAATGCTAGCACCACAAACACAACACATAGACTGAAATTTATAGAAATAAGAAAACTGTAAATGACCGTGAACAGAGATAAGGAGTGAAGAAGACTTTCTTTTTTTGCTATGCCATTCAAAGTTAAGCCCCTAAACAAAGTAGGATGAAGTTGCAAAACACACCTTATTGAGAGTAAAACTATATAGAGAACCCTCTCAGACGAAGACAAAGTGGGTGGGGAGGGGAGAACAAAGACTTGAAGAGTCCCAAAAATGAAGACTTTTAGAAAGTATATAGTGGGAAGAAAAAATTATTAAAAGATTTTGACAAAAATTAAAAATAAAATTTAAATTAAAGAAATAGTCCACATGTTCTATTTAAGGGATTGAGGTACTGTAGAAATCCATTTGCTTAACTACATTAGTGTATATATATATATAGGATTACAAGTTTTTTTAGGATTTCTACATTTATAAGTATTATCGATTAACATCAAAAGGACGTGATTTAATATATCACACTTGCAATGACATAGACAACCACGTCGCCAATGATATCACAGCATTACTTTTACTTTTGACGAGATGAAGGACCATGTTGCTGTTGAGCATACACTTTCCGTGACGTGAATCATAATGTTACCATTGATATTTTATTTTCGGCAATGTAGACGGTTACGTCGCCATTGAGCAATTACTTTCCGTGACGCAAATCATAATGTCACCAATGAATTTTCTACTTTCAGCGACGCAGAAGGCCACGTCGCCATTAAACATACATTTTATGCAACACAAATAATAATGTCGTCAATGAATATTTGAGCTTTTGCGATGAAACAGTTGATTACGTCGCCAAAAAATGCCACTTTAGGCAACGTAATCTAGCTTCCGTCACCAATTGGTGGCTTTCCGCGACTAAATCTTGTTTGCATTGCCAAGAGGGGTTGCCAAAGATGCAATTTCTTGTAGTGCTATGAGATCAATTGTTCCTTTGAGAACATACATTAAGTTGGAGGTGTTAACTTTGTTTTCGTAACTCGGTATTGACATACAATGTTCACCTTCTTAAGGGAAAACTTGGCCGAAATTTTTATAAAATTTGGACAAGTTTTGTTACTTGTTTTGGACACCTGACCATAAAGGGCAATAAGTTTATATAGGATGTATCATGGTCGCTTTGGGGAGTGCACCCCATTGAGAGACAAGACTTGGTCTCAACTTGGTTATATCCTGGGGTTAGCTTGGCCATAGTTCCTTACACATAAACGTGAAAGGCTTCGACTATCCTCAAGAAATGTGATAATGGCACCTCCTTGTCTCGAATCAGTCTTGTAGAACTAGGTCTGGCTGGATTCCCTTTTAAAGGAGTGTGTGGGAAACCTAAGGATGTGAGGCTAGATGACCTAGCCCTAACCTTAAAACCATAAAATCCACCTCTATTATGTGAACGAGGTTAATGAACTCATCAACTATTGTTGGAGATTTGTGACATCTAGGAGTCTTTCCAAAATCCAACATGTATTATTCTTCCTAGACATGAGCCTTTGATTCGAGTGAATATATACTACATTTTCAACACAAGTGGAAGAAATTTGACTTGTTATATCATGAATCATTTATATGAATTACATTTATAACAGGAGGATGATGCCAGCTATGGAAAAAGCTTCTATGCAAGGGATTGTACGAGAGAGGTTTTAGACCCAATGTTTTCCCACCATGAGTTGGAATTAATATCACCCCTCAAATGCAATGCCTCCAATTGATCAAATAGTGCAGATCCACTTGCAAATTTCCCAAACTCATTATGAATTTACCATAATTGTTGAGGATTATCATACAATCGCCTAAAACAAAGCATTTTATTATTGGCTATTTCTTGATCTTGATGGGTTGCTAATCGCTGACATGTGCTACACCCACCTTAAGAAAATGCATGACTATGGCATTTAGAGCAAAGCAATTTGATTTTTGTCCCATCTCTCAACCAAACTAGATTGCACTGCATCCAAATAGTCACATTGGTCAAGAAGGAAATCCTTCTCACGTCTAAAACTTTCCCTTCCAACATAGTTCCCCACATTTCCCAAATTTTATGAAGAGGGGATAATGCAAAAGTTTCCATGCAATAGATGATGGAGCTGGCATTACAGTGTATTGACAGTAGTGTGAGAAGGCCTATAATGAAAAGAGTTGTTGGGAAGCTAGAATTAATTCAAGAGAGAGAAAGAGGCCATCCACATATTGGTCTAGAGGAGGAGATTGGTGTTGTAACTATAGGGAGTGAGCTCTTCAAGTGAACCTCACAATCCCCTCTTCTCTCTTTCTCGGCCTTGTGAGAGTTTAGATAAATAATTTATCTGAGGAAAAGAAAGGCATTTTGCAATAACACAAAAAACTTTACTTTCTCTCTTCTATTCTTCCTTTCTCAACGTTTGTGGCTTAGAACGCCACCTTGGTTCTAACAAGCACTGTTTGGTTCTTTGGTGAATTGAAAGATTAAAATGACACCTTGCCTCTAACAAGTGCTTCGTGGTTCTAACTAGTGTAAAGTTGAATGACAAGCTTCTATATATGAGTTTTGCTTGGTTCATGATATGTTGAGATCTTTAGATCAATGATACTGAGTTATCATCTTGATGATGAACACATTTGAACAATTACCAACAAACATGATACGGATCATGTAAGATCTATGAAACTAGACATAAAGAAGAAGTGTTTTGTCTCCATCAGATTCTGTAAATCCATAGGATAAAAGACTTGATTTTGAGCTTGGCTGTATCTCAACTTTAGGATGGTATATTTCGTTGCACTATAGTAGGAGAACTAGATTATATTCAAGAAAGCATTTTTCATATGTGCATCCATGTCTCAAAATTAGGTAAAGATGAACTACAATTGACTTAATACCTTCAATGGGTATGTAGGCAATCTCTACATCAGGTTTAATCATAAAGTATTCCTGAATGGGATGAGCACATACAATTTATGTTTCTTTGTTGAATTTCACAAAATTCAATTATGGATTTGAAATTAATATTCAATGATTTAATAAAATTTGGAAACTAAGTTCCTACAAATTGACAATAAGTCTACTCCCAAGAACATAAAGGGAATGAAGAGAATAAATTGGGTCAAATGGTCGCACTAGTGACCAAGGTATTTGGGTGGTTTAGTGAAAATATGATTCATCACAAGACAGTGACAAAATTATGTTCATGCACCTATAAACTAGTGGGGGTTATGTGAATATATTATGAAAAATTATATTTTCTCAAAACATTATGAGAAATAATGCCCCTAAACCAAAGTTTACCTCTGAAAATTACTTCTTCTTATAGATGTTAAGATGACATGTTTTCAAATCTAGAAAATCCTACCCATACACTTAGAGAAATATTTTTTTATAGGATAGTTAAGAAATAGAGTTGGTAAAAGAACCCGTACCTAATACTCAAATCTTCTAAATCAGAACCTTGATGAATTTCATGGAAAGAAATGTCATGATTATATCAATATATGCAATTGTATTAAGTCTAATAAATGATAACTAGAATTTATAGTTATTCCAAAAGACCGAATACATTGTGTTTTTGTTAGGTGTGGAGTCTAATGTGAGCATGTGGAAGATCAAGGAGGAGTTGGAGAGATCGTGCAAGGCCAAGGAAACTAGTGTTGATAGTTTGGACTGATCCAAGCTGGGCCTAGATCTATCTAACCTGGACTGATCCAAACATGTTGGACAGGTCTAAAAGCATAAACTATTTTTGCGAGATGGAAATAGAATGTGCGTGATTTGGAAAGAGTCCTAGAAAATTTGACTTCGTTGGACTATTTAATGTTCTTATGGTCTTCTAGGGTTATTAGAGAACTTAGAGAGAGAAAGGGAAGTGGTTGTAATTGAGAGAGGGTTTTCTCATTGAAGGGGATTCTTCAAGGTGGTTAAGAATGGTGTCTTCTCTGGGTTGTGAGAGAAGGGTTAAGGAAGGGGTTCTCCTTAAGATTTTGTGCTGTGATAGAGTGTGTGAGAAAGGGTGAAGCTTATAATCTTGTAATCTTCCATTATAGTGAATTTTTTTTTGTGATTATATGGTTTTTTTCCCGATTTTGGGGTTTTTCACTTAAATCGTGTGTTGTAGTTCATGTGTGTTTTCTCTTTAGTTTAATTTGATTATTATTGTTGCATCCCAAATAATTCTTGATTGGTTAGGCTAGTAGATCTTCCAATAACTAGGATCAAACCTAAGATTTGGGAAAAGTCATGTTCAAGTTTCAGTGAATTTTGGTTTGTGTGGGAGCAATGGCAGCAATAGGAGAAGAATCCACAAAGTTCGTCGTTGAGAAGTACAATGGTTTAAACTTCACATTCTACAAGATACAGATAGAAGATTTTCTCTATTAAAAAATAATTTATCAGCCACTTAGAGGAAGAGCGAAGAAACTTGTGATGATGTCCAATTCATATTAGAAGATGTTTGATAGAAAAGCCTTAGGTATGATATGTTTCTCTTTATCACCATCGGTTGTTTTTAATATTTCCAAGGAGAAAATCATGAAAGATCTCATGGATACCTTGTCTTAGATGTATGAGAAACAACCGACATCAAATATAGTGTTTTTTATGAAGAGATTGTTTAACATGAAGGTAGGTGAGGACAAAAGTGTGGTTGAACATCTCAATGAATTCAATATGGTTACTTACCAGTTATCTTTGACAAACATCAAATTTAAGGATGGAGTTAGGGCCTTAGTGTTATTTTCATCTTTACGGGAAAGTTGGGATGGTTTGGTCATGGCATTGAGAAAATTCTTAGGTTCATGTACACTCAAGTTTGATGATGTAGTGAGTGTTATACTTAGTGAGGAAGTTTGGAGGAAATCCTCGAGTGATTCATCGGTGAGTGGGAGTGCTTTGAATGTAAGATGAAGGTCTTCTATGAGGGTATCTGGAAGTGATAGGTCAAAGTCTAGAGAAAAAGGTAGGGTGTAGTGTTTCCATTACAAGGAGGTTGGCTACATCAAGAGGTATTGTCTGGAATGTGTTAACAGGGAGAAAAGTGATAGTCCTAGGATTGGGGCTAAAGTAGAAGAAAAGGAACACGATGGATATCTTAGGAAAACTCTCACAATCTCTAAAGGTATGCACACTATTTCTCAAGATGAGTGGATATTGGATTTAGGTTGTCTTGTTCACATTTACTCTAGGAAATAATATTTTAATTCATTCCAAGAGAAGAAGATAGGTCCTGTGTCTTTGAGTGATGGGTCCACTTATGACATCATGAGTGTTGGGATAGGGAAGATCAAGATGTTTGACGGAGTAACTTGTACTTTGGGTGGTGTGGTGTATGTTCCAAAGATGCGAAGGAATTTAATATCCTAGGTGGGATCAGATTCTATGGGTTACAGGTATTTAGCTATAGGTGGAGCCATAAAAATCATATGAGGCTATTTGATCTTGATGAGGGGAGAAAAGTGTGAAGATGTATTGTATCGTCTGAGTGGGAGTACGATAGTTGATGGTATTCCTTTGACCTTGATGGGTAGCCAAAAACAAGATACATGAAAAACTAGTGCTAGTGCAGGGTCTCTTTATTAGTTGGAGCGAAGACAGGTATTATGAATTTTTAGGTGATAAATGATGGTGAGGATGTTCCTATGGTTAGGGAGGATTGATCGAGGTCCCTCTCTAGAGTTGACTAACTGAGTTAACTTGGGATAGCTACACATATGGTTTTGGTCGTGATTGTGTCAGGACCAAATTAACCTGATGGTGTGTGTAGTGGTAATACTAAAGTCCAAAGAATGTTTATGGTGTTTGCAAATGAGTTAAGTTTCAAGTTCGAGGTGGAGGTGTGTTTCAAGCATCTAGACTAGAATTCACTAAGAAGGATAAGTGCAGGTTTATCTCCAAGGTGGATTTTGGGGTGAGAGTCAAGGTAGATTGTAGTGCACATGTCACAAGTTCATATCTTGAAAAATATTTGGGTGAAGGAAAAATTCAACGAGAAATCTTTAAAGGGCTGATGTTAAAAAGTAAAGATTGTTGAAGGTGTCTCTATTTTTATTCGGTGGGATCGAAGAGATACAGGATGGGGCATGTTTGAAGACAAGAAAGAGAATTGCAAGAAGGCCACAGAATGAAAGGGTACTCTACACGGTTCATAGATCATAAGTGCAACAACTAGATGACGGGAAGAACATTAGTCTTTAAGTGGGAGATTGTTGGGTGTGGATCCTGATGTGAGCATATGGAAGATCAAGGAGGAATTGGAAAGCTCGAGCAAGGCCAAGGAAACCAGTGCTAATAGTTTGGACTGATCCAACCTAGGCCTAGGTCGATCCAACCTGGACCAATCCAAACATACTGAACCGGTCTAGAAGTGGAAACTTTGTTTTTGTGAGACGAAAATAAAAGGTGTGTGATTTGACAGGAGTTCGAGCAAACTTGATTTCCTTGGACTATTTAATGTTCTTATGCTCATCTAGGTTTATGAGAGAGATAAGAGAGAGCAAGGGAAGTGGTTGTAACTTCGAGAGGGTTTTCTTTAAGGTATTCTTATTGAAGGGGGTTCTTCAAGGTGAGATAGGACAATATCTTATCCAGGTTGTAAGGGTTGAGAAAGGGGATCTCCTCATGGTTTTGAATTGTGATAGAGTGTGTGAGATAAGGTGACACTTTTAAGCTTGTGATCTTCCATTATAGTGAAGTTGTTTCTGTGATTCTATAGTTTTCCCCAGTTTTGGGGCCATGTAAATCGTGTGTTCTTGTGTGTTTGCTCTTTATTTTACTTTGATTATTATTCTTGCATCCCAAAGGATTCTTGAACGGTTAGTCTGATTGATCTCCTAACATTTTTATGGAACAACATAGATACCATTTAATGATTACTTGTTATTGAAAATATGTGTTTTTTAAATCTAATGATTTAAATGAATTGTTTAGAATTTTGAGTTTATAACTTGCTGGTTATAGTTTTCTTTGGTTAGGATACCTAATTTCAAATTAAATGTAAATTGTAGCATTCAAAAAGATTATATATGATAGAAATTGAAATGATAATAACATATGGTTCTATGAAGATAACTCAAAGAGGTTCCTTTACTTAAATAAGTATTTAGAAGTGCCAATGAACTCTTGAGTTAATTCTTGACAAATGGCTTAATGTTTACCAGCTGAAGGCTAATGAGAATGTATGCCAGCTTAAAGATGATGAAAAGAATCCTTCCAACGCAAAACTAATGTTGATAAGTATATTGGATACCAATGTAAAGTTGACGAAAAATTAATATTCGCATTAAATGTTGAGTAGATATATAAGTTGTTTGGATTTGGGCAGACTTAAATCTATGACTGCTTAGGTTGAAGATGTGATCTCTTAAAAATCCAAAATCTATTAGTACTCCCAAAACCCATCACCTCTCCCTTACACCCTCTCCTACCCATTAAAGCCCTTGCTACATGGCTTCCTCCCATTGGTGCTCCTAAAACCTATCATACCAACCCATCACAGCCTTTCCAAATGGCATTTCCCCATTTGTCCATAACATTACCTACCCTTACACCTATTCTGACACACCCATGACTCCCTTTCCAAATGGATTAATCCCATTTTCCACCTCATCACCCACTTGATAACCTTACATAGCCTTTTCATCCCCTTACTTGGCTTCTCCCATTCATGCCACTTGGCAACCTCTCATTGAAGCATCTTTAGGTATATGGATCCACCACTTATCCCATCACTTCCCACCACATATCACACATTGGATGGTCATTAACTCACTTATATGAAACCTAAATATAACCTAAATTAGACCAAATAAAAGCATACCCAAATTTACTCCAAACTCAACTTGGATTCAACCCTAACCCAAATTCAGATTTTCCCTATAAAATAAATCCCTCTCCCAATGTTTGAAAATTTGGAAAGAGTTTTTAGCGTGGAAGCCCTATGTGGATCCCTCCTCAACATACTCAAGCTTCACATTTCCTTCCCTTCTTATCTCAAAGCCCCCAATTGGATTCTCCAGTTGTTTTGGGTAGTTTCTTTGTGTTACATTGCAATTGGATCCTTGTTGAGAAACTTCCTTCTGGCTTTCATTTTTGTGCAAGCTCCCCATACTGTCCTAGAGCTCCTGCAAGCTCCACATGGAATACTAGAACAAGTTACAATCGCCTTGGTATTCTCTCTCTTTTGGTTGCATGCTATGTGTATTCTCCCTAGATGCACCTAGAATAGTTTAATTTTTTTTTTTAAGAGCTTCAAGATACATCCCAAGTATGTAATTTGGCTCCCCTCAAATTTCCATGGCCATTAAACCTCTCTTTGAGGTCAAAACTTGTAGAAGTGCAAATCTCGGGTCTACGCTTTCTGCCCAACGCTTGATGATACATGCATGTACAATTAGGCGTTGGGCCCTATGGGGTCACAATCAAGTGTTAGCCTCCAGTCGGACTTCTATGAGACCCAATATGCTCCTTATGCTTTTTAGCTCATTTTATTTCTTGTTAATGCTTTTTATGTCATTCTCACATGACATATTCATGCCTATATATGACATACCATGCCTTACTTTGTTAGGATAAATGCTTTGTACCTTTACCATGCTTTGACTTAATGTTTTGCCATGCCTTAGGGCATCCCCTTTTGTCCATGATCATGTCCACCTACTTCTCATAGACTTATCTACTTATTTTCCATGCTTTCTCTATGTTCCATGCCTTTCCATGTGTTAATGTATACTTCATATTAACTACCATGTTTGTGCTTTGTGGCTTATGACCCAAGCTATAGGATTTACCCACTATGATTACACCCTCTCAAATTCCATGAACTTGCATGTATAAGCCTATGTTTCAAACAGATTTTATTTAAAATCCATTTACTATTTTTCATTTGAAATGCCTGATCATGATCATGAGTGGGCATACTGAAAAGATTGGGTGTTAAAGCTCATGTTAAGATAAGGTGTGGGACACTTTCTAGCCTCCAACCTGAACCTTTGGGGCATAGTTGACCAAGGGACATGTCAGTAACATAAACTAGACCCATCACTCATAACTATACTTCTGGCTTAACCCTCTTCAGAAAAACACTTGTTCATGATTAGGCATTGGGACTTGTAATGATTGAGCTTTGGGAACTTAAGATGTCAATTAGGCATTGGACATATCTCATCTCCAACCTTGGGCCCCCAATGCTCAGCCAACCCCCATACAAGCTTCACTCCTTGACCATCTTGGTATACCATAGAATTTCCCCTCTTTGATCATTTGTTCTCTATTTAGTTGTGTAGCGAGGAGTACTATGTAAGTATGCTCAAGTGATTAAAATGAACCTGACCTTATACTACTTTCCATAATAGTCAATCACCCCTGACTAAGAAGGAGATGTTTGCACACACACTACCCCCAAGAGAGAACTATATGCAACTTGATCCCAACAAACCATAAAACCCCAAACCATACAAGATGGGTATGTAGGCCACTTGAGACTATATCTTGAGTTCAATTGCGATAATTAAACAATACCAGAGGTCCTTTCTTGAAAGGGTGAAAGATCTCTGACTTTGACTAAATTTTTGTCCTAACACATATACATGATCAGAGGTAGGTGCATATGCAATGTGCAATCAGGCACTAGGAGGCCATGGTCACCATCAAGCATTGAGCCTATCCTCAAGTCCCAAACTAGACCCTCCAACCCTAATTGATCTACATGTAACATACATTCAAGGTCTGGACCCACTAAGAAACATGACCCACTTGACTTGGACTCACTTAGGTCCCAATGCCTAATTGAGATCAAGCATTGGCCTAGATGCTTAAATGGGTATTGGGAAAAAGGGATCAAATAACCATGGGAAGTTAGACTTGCTTAGAACAATCTATTTTCATGTACCTTTAACAACACCCACCTAAAGCAAACTATAGCACACATGTATAAAGAAGCAACCCTGAAAAGGTGGGTGATGCCTAACACCTACCCCAACCATAACACAACTTCTTAGACCGGTATATGAGTTAACCTGTTTAGATCCCAGGGTCTAAACCACTTCCCCTAAGGAGAGGCAACTGATGTCTAACTCCATCAATAAAATCTGAGTTGGTGAAGACTCCATAGGACCCAACCAAGACCATAAAACACCAATCTTCAATAGAGAGACCTTCTCGGCATACCCATACCACTTCAACCTTCCAAGACACCACATATGAATTGTGGGAAGAAGCCATCATGGGGAATGTGGGCCTCCGACCCAAATTCCGATGCCCACATCTATCTTCTCTATCTTGTAGTTTCTTTGTTTGCAGAGAAGTAGCTTGTATTTTTTTTAATGTTCTTTGATTGACATATCATTCCTTGTTTGTCCTAGAGGATCGATATATTCAAATCCTCTTTATGCGGGGCCCATAGGTTTTGTTTAGATTTAGGCCTATTAATGGGATGGACATGAGGACCGGAAGATCCATGGGTTGATATTTACAAACCCATAATACCTTGGCTGAATGCATAGGTCCTTTCTGCTAGGCCTAGTTTGTTGATATAAAGCCTATATACAACTTCAAGGACATTTATGTAGATTTGCAAGGGTGTAGGTCCGTATTTAAATTTTATGCCAAATTTAGGTGCATACACCAACCGAGGATCAAAGTACTTTTGCGTAAAAAAAAAAAAATCAGAGTATTTGTATTGCTTGGTGTATTGGTAACTTAATAAAAGTGACATATTGTGGATATGCATGGATATGCATGGATACGCTGGAAATTTAGACACGAGTGGAAATGCTTTAAAAACGTAAAGATTTATTCAATCCAATGACAAACATAACTATATTATGACTCCAAGAGACAAACATAGCTAACCTAGATAGGTACTGCTGCTAATATACCCAAGTAATGTACTATTTTTATGCATTTACTGGTAATTTAAATCTGACAATTTTTCTTGGAATTCAAATTATGCATTATTTGCTAGCATCATTCATCTTATGAATATCATGTTAACCTTTTTAACTAATTTCATGCATTTTTAGTTAACGATCAATACTTTCTAAGAGTGGACTTGTTAAAGAGCAATGGTTCAGAATGAACGTATGTAAGAGCAATAGTTCAGAATGAACGTATGTAATATTCCACATAGACTTGAAAGAGTGGACTGACCGATCCTTTGTCTCTATTAATCACAAGTCATTGCCACAAACAAATGAGAAAGAACGTGTAGTTCCTCAACATAGACTAAAATAATGGACCGACCATTCCTTTTTCCTTCACCACAAATAGATGAGAAAAATATAGATTAGGTGCCCAACAACATGAATGTTCGTTCAAAGACAGTGACCTCTTGGAAAATGAATTATGGATGGATCATGTATGCTCTTCCATGTTGCACGGTAAGAATGCTCAACAACCTAGAATGGATAACGATCAATACTTTCTAAGAATGCTCTTCAATGGATGGATCGTTTATGCTCTTCCATGTTCGTTCAAAGACTGTTCTAGGTTGCAACTTATGCTCTTCCATGTTGCACGGTAACAGCATTAAGTACATGTTTTCTATCACACCAATATGCAAATAAAATAGAACTAATGTAACTTAGTAGAAAAGTGGATAGTGCAACCTAAGTCTATTGACTGGAGTTTTGTTAAGGTAGGAAAAAACAAAAAATAACAAAATTATTGTGTCTCTTGTGTTATTGGTTTGTATTCAACCATAGGGAAGCACTAAAGGGGAGTCGATTGGATACCCCCCTTGTTATAGCCCTCTTAGAAAGCCTGTCTAAAACTATTTCTTTACCGAGGTGCAATGGATAAGTACACTGTCAACACCTAATTTTGACTCATGTTTAAATAGATCCCACCACACTTACGGTCAGAAAATATCCCTAGGACACCAAACTAGCTCGCAACACAATTTGGGAGATGCAGTTTTGACGTATACTGTTGCACTACTCTACTGCTTTTACGAGCTTGAACGAGACTGTTAACAAAGAACGGAGATGCCACAACCAAGATGGCTGGGGGCATTGGCCACATTTAATCATTACCAGCATCATTCATCTTAATAATATCATTTACTCGTATTTTGTAAGTAATTTTTTGCATTATTAGATGATTATCATGTTTTTTGAACTCCTAAATATTATAGAAAAAGACTTACAGTATTGAAAAATCACATTATATATCCGTGGTCCATGGGGAACTCAATCTTCCAAATGAAAGAAATTCGTAGGTGCCCGTGTGCCATTCATTGCAGTAGAATGGTCAAGGTGGTATCCATCCATAAAGTTCATTTTCCAAGAGGTCACAGTCTTTGAACGAGTCTTGATGTTGTTGGGCACCTAATTTATATTTTTCTCATCCATTTGTGGTGAAGGAAAAAGGAATGGTCGGTCCATTCTTTTAGTCTATGTAGAGGAACTACACGTTCTTTCTCATTTGTTTGTGGCAATGACTTGTGATTAATACAGACAGAGGATCGGCCAGTCCACTCTTTCAAGTCTATGTGCAGTATTACATACGTTCATTCTGAACCATTGCTCTTTAACAAGTCAACATATAGGGAGAAGAAACCAGATACTTTTCCAAAGATACTTGTTCTAATGACATAAAAGAGGGTGATTAGTGAGCTTTTTTTATGAAGGTCAACAAACCATTCTGGACCAAGTCCTAGTGGGTCTAGCTTCTTTGAATCTCATATCCAATGGTCCACACTATATTCTATATTTTGTGGAATTAAGGGTCATCATCACTAGCTATGATCTAAATCAGCTTAGAGCCTTAATCGCATTGTTTACCAATTGATCTTGCAAAAAGGATGTAGCGATCCCTATGCAGCCATGCCATTGCTTCAATGCTCTCTACAGTGTTTGCACACTGTACCTAAAGTTGTAGCACCTTGCTTGACGGTGATGCGTGTGTATATACACATGGAATAAAGTATCTGAGAAAGAAGAGCATGTTAAGGTCTTTTTGGTTATTTTTTATTTTTTATTTTATTTTATGGTTTTCTTAGGACCAGTTAAGCCAGAGACTGCAGTCTGATAGCGAGGCAGCCAATACAGCAAACAATTGTAGAATGCCACCATTGTGATTTGACCCCAAGACCTCTCTCTTAGAGAGGCGATGCTGTCATGCCCCAAACCCAACCCAACGTAAATTGATTTGACAATGAACCTGATTCGGGCCATGACATTGAGATTCAGTCATTCATATTTTTATAATTCATATTTATGTATTGATGTCATGTATATATTTTTTTCTTTTAATTTTATTTCAAATTCCTTTAACATTCATTGAGATCATGTTGGATCTAACATTCAATCATCTACTAGTGGAAGCATAAACATTCATGATCGTTTTTTTCAATCATTCAAACCATGAACGCAGTAAAAATAACTCATTTCATTCCATATCTACATCCATGTAATGATAGCCAATGATATCATTTGCAATGATCCAAAGTTCTATACATTCCATTCAATAAGGTAAAATAAATCATATCTAGCATATAAGATACACATTTAGCTACAAAACTAATAGTAATTACAATGTTCCTTGAAAGACAATACAAGACATCAAAATAATGTGTATCCACTCTTGCCTTCATCAGTTATCCTCCTTGAATCAATTCTCCTCATCTGGTGATAGTTGTCAATTTTGGATAAGTTTGATAAACTCAATAAACAGACATGCAAACTATACTAAATAGGAATACAATAACAATGTGTAATTTAAAGCATAGCTTGCATGTGAGCATTAGGTATTCTAAACATAGCCAATAATTCAATGGTCGATAAATGCCATCAATGATAATTTAGTCCATGGATGTTGTGTACAATAGAGTCAAATACCATGGCCTTTAAAATATAAAGAACCACTAATTCAATAAAGATAACAATGTCACTTTTACTTGTTAATTTCGATATTAATCATAATTCAATAATTCAAATATAATAATTCAATTTATCATTGTTGTGACTCAATGGAAGATCCCAAAACGATGTTAAAAAATGGGTTCAATATGTCAATAGGGTTTGATCAATATTCAAAGAGGTTTCAAAGAGTCAAATTCCATAAACAAGTTTGATCCTCATTCTTGCGAGTCAGTGAAAGGTCCCAAATGGTTTACCATTGTTGCGACACTATGGAAGGTCCCAAATACTTTTTCCATTATTGCAACCCAACAGATGGTCCCATATCATCCTCTTGTTGCAACCCAAGGGTAGGACCCAAATAATTTTCTATTGTTGTGACCTAATGGTAGGTCCTAAATGTTTTTGTAATTGGTGTGACCTAATAGAAGGTCACAATTAGTTCGATCATGTTCAAAAGGGTTCAATAGTTTAATAATGCCCAAAAGGGTTCATTAGTTTAATAATATTAAAAAATGCTCAATAGTTCAATAATGTTTAAAAGGTTTAATATTCAAATGAGATAAATCAAATGAGGTTAATAATTTAATTAAGAGGCACTCATGACACATGGATGGAAAGCCAAGATTCAATGGCAATTCAATTCTTTTCATTACATGGGTTCAATCTATGACCTTCGATTAATTCAATGTGTGTTCAATAATTTTTGCATTTCATCATGTTAGCCAATAAATGATTGATCAAAATAGGGCATTCACTTTAAATTTAATCAATTTGAGCAATTCTAGTTCGATCTTGATCATTAATCAATCAATAATAAAAAAAATCTCAAGTCATGAGATGATTCAATAGGTTCTAATCGTTAATTTGTTCAAAATTCAGATTCAATGATTCAAAATTCATATATCTAGATCACTTATGATCAATCAAGTCAAAAGAATTCATAATTCATAGTTCAAATGATCTTTCATCACGTGAGATCTTCAATTAGTTCAAAGGAATTAAAATTGTCAAGCAATTGATTATCTATCATAATCTATATGTGAAATCGAAGGTTCAAACATACTTGGATTCAATGATAATCACTTTCTTATGTTCAATTTCATGCTAATTCAAAGGATTTCACATTTTCTTATGGAATTTCAATGAGATTCACATAAATCATTCATGTTACAATCAATAATAGATGATTCATAGAGATTCATATCAAATCAATCATAGATCCATTCCAATTACATATTTAAACATAAAAATTTGAAGAAAATTTCATGGATCTATTAATAGAATGGAAGATAACATCAAAACTTTCATAGATTCAAACAAACCACAGCTTACAATAGAGATCAAATAGAAAAAAATAATTGATCTATCAAAGAATAAGCAATAGAGGTCCAAATCTCTCTTGAATTCAATCATATAATGATTTCAATAATGAAAGTTCAATAGAAATAGTAGATCTATCAATAAGCGAGAAAAGGGAAATGTTCATAATTCACATGTATACTTACAATCAAAGAATAGAGAAGAGAGAAAGTGTACAATTTGCATATATATTTACCATAAAACTTCCTTAAATCCCCTTTTCTTTCTTTGTGGTTTTTTTTCTTTAAATCCTCTCCAAATCTCATATCTCTGCAATATGTATAATGATTCACCATGAGAATCGTGAAATTTTAAAGAAATTCCTAAACCATTGCTCAATCCACATTCGGTGAGCTTAACTTACCCAATTAAGGATCTTCTTCTTTCCTTCTAAACGTTTTTCTCTTTCAACTTCTTTCCTTCTATTTTGTATCTTTAGACCCAAATTAGGATAACTTAAGCTTATCTTACATCATGGGAGGTTATTCCCTTCTAGAAGAATCTTTTCCTCATTTTTCGGGCCTATTTTTATTTTTTTGTTTGCCTAGTTTCGATTACTCGAAAAATTTTCAAATGCTAACATTAGTTCGAGCACTCGAGAATATTTTTGTTCGCTTATACTGAGTGAACTTTCCAAAGTCTGGACGCCATTTTCCTCATGCGTTGCTCAATCATTCGAACTGGTTTTTCGACCGATTAAAATTGAGTTCGATTGCTCAAATTCCTTTTGTGCCAAAGATCACTTCCCAAGCTCCTTTGGGCCTTAATACATGTGCCTCTCCCTCTTTGGTATATTCTATAGATTATTTCCAACTCTATGGGTCCAATCTTCCTTTCCTCTTTGTTTTTTTTTTTTTTTTTTTTCTTTCATATTCATAATATATGCACAATGTGTGTGCGGGGTGTTACAGATGAGGTAGCCTCCCCCACTAGGGACATTGGCCACTTATTTTCATATTTTAAAGTTTTTTAATGTGTGACAATACTTTCTAGAGTATTAAACTAACATTTACACAAAGTCTCTTGAATATTCACTAAAGGGACTACACTTTAAACCTTCTCTAAGAAAAAATACTATAATTTTTCTCTTTAGTTATTTAAAATCAATAAAAACCATTGTCTTTAAATATTTTAAGAACATAAATCAACTAATCTAAATCACATCCAACAAATGTCTTATTGAATGAGATTATCTCTTGAAAGTTTGCAACACTGCTATGTTTCTTAGTTAATAACAAATGAGAAAAATTTTGCTTCTTTCTATCCATGTGAAGTTGGCTCTCAGCTATAATGTGTAATTTTTTAGTAATGCCTTCTGAAAGTTCTACTCTCTAGCAAAACATATTTGTGGATTTTTTTTATTGCGACGAAACAAACATGCAAACAACAATTGAACTAATGCTCAGGTTGCTTCAATATAGTTCTCCCACGAGGAAGCCTAATGGTTGAATCCCCTTGGTAGAAATTCTGTTGTGTATGACGTTGTTTCTCGGTCTTGTTGAAATGTAGGTCCCATGCCATATGTACAGTAGTTAAGCAACCCTGATTGACCTTGAACCAGCATTTTCACACTGATAGCTCAGGCCACCACCATTACACCTAAACAATGACCCTCCCTATCCAAATGAAAATAACAATAATAATGGAACCCTACTCATAATTTTTAACTTGATAATAAAACAAACCCATCGATCGATTGCCTAGGATGATTTGTGACCACTTTGAAAGTAGTAGAATCCAATGGATAGCCATAGTCTATGTCACGACCCAAAACCGCAGGCCAAGAAGTGGGCCAAGTTTGGATCTGTGACATGGGAATGACCTGCCCCGAATCTGTTTCTCATAGAAGAGAACCAATGAACTTGGAGTGGATCATTAATCCCTTTCACCTAATCACATTTCATTTTCCATATATATTTATTTCTTTATCATTTCATGTCCATTTAAAATAATAATCACATTATAGTGAAATAGAATAACAATGGTAAACTAAAATCCTATGCAACAGAAATAAAAATGACATCATAACCATCCATAAGTATCTCATAACCATCCAAAATAAAAGGGGCCTATACCTACCCATAAAGTACATGCAATCTTTATCCATGAAGGGACCCATCTTAAATAAACAAAGTACTACATCACAGATAAAGAAACTAAAACTGAAATGGAATGTATCATCTTTGGGCTTCACTACAACAAAAATGGCATTTGGTAGCGTCATACACAACATTTTTTAAACGCTATTTTGAGGTGCATTGCGAAAAGTCAAAAACTTTAGGCAGTGCTTTTAAAACGCTGCATAAAGTCACTTTAGGTAGAGTTTTAAAAACGTTGCCTATAGTGACACTATAGGCAGCATTTTTAAAACGTTATCTAAAGCATGTCTAAATAAATAAATAAAAACTCAAAATTAAAGGTTGTAAAGTCTGAAATAATTCAATTATTCATGAACTAGCATGCACATCAAACTAGGAGAGGAAGATGCTCCATGGGAGCCATATGAAGGTACACAAGAAAAGTGTGCATGGTACTAAATGCTCCCTCATTTTTAATTATCTACAAAATCTGGTTGCAGAATGTCCTCCTAAGACAATGTAAAAGAAAAAGCTTCTTAGTAATTGTTTATTGGAAAGACTACTGGGCATGATAGAAATGAAATGCATATGAATATATCTACTAATAGAAATATGCATTTGACAATTAAGCATGCATATATATGTGTGTGAACAGTGATATGAATCACTTAATGTGATTTGAGAATTAAAGGAATGAACTTCGTAATTACAATGTTACGAAATAGGATGGAGAGAAACCCGATTTGACAGTATGTGTAATGCCATTTATTGGCACTGGAAGAAAAGATTTTCAAGAATCTAGCTTAACTTTTCAGATGGACAAAGTTTGTAATAAGACCTACCCCATAACAGCACAAAACACCAAGAAGAAAATACTAGAAGTAATCTGCATTTGGTCTAAAAAATTGTTTTTGGTGCATATAATTGTGTGAACTTGCTTTGGTGCATTTGGTGCAATAGGCATTTGGTGCGTACTTTTATTTCTAGGAAAAGAAAAGAATAGCTTTAGAAATAAAAAAATTGTTTGAACATGCTTTTGACACACATATAATTGTGTTTTTTTTCATCACCTCCTCCCTAATTAACCCTGCTTTTGGAGCATAAAAATGTTTCTAGGGTGAAAAGACAATAAAGGCACTTCTTACAAGAAAGCCAAACATCATTTAAATATAAACCAAAATCAGCTTTGGGTTCATGTCCATAGCCCAACTGATTGATGTAATGGCAGCATAACATTGATGTTGTCATAGGGATTAACTAAATCTAGGTTTGAGTTTAACTACAGAAAACTATAAGGAATGGTTGTCTAGGGCTGCAGCAAGACCCAAAATTTGGTCTTGTAAATAAGGGTGCCACAAGGTATAAACAAAATGGGTTTTGAGTTTAAGATGGAGAAATAGAGCAGGGCATCTGTTATAGAGTTGCCACAGGCCTTAAAAGATATGGGATTTGATGATTTCAGGGTTAGAACACCATGGAAAAGGATCAATGAATGCCACAGGGTCTAGGATAGGTTGTTCTTGGGCTTAATGGAAGAAGATAGCAAGGGAAAGGTTATTTAAACAGGTCGCACACTTAGGAGTTTTCAAAAAAGCTTCCAGAAGTTTCTTGAATAAAAAACAACACCACCAAGCAGATAAAAGAGAAAAATAAGAAGGTTAAAGACCTGAAATTGAATGTCAATCCTGTGTCCAATGAGCAAAGCCCCCAAATCAGCAAAACCTCGCACAAACTCTCAATATACAATATGGAGAATAATCTCATAATAATCACAACAAAAAGCAAATCACATGAAAAACCACACAGAATTATAAGCTAGTATCAGCCAAATTGCCAAAAAGAAAAAAGAAAAAGAAAAAGAAGCTTACCAAGACTACGGCACGGAAAAAGGTGGTAAGTTAACTTGGATTTATCCTGCTTAATGTAGCACTGAATAGTTCCATCACGAGGCCTTGGCTGTAAATGCAGATGATGCAAGATTTAGTAAATGGCTTTCCCACTATCATAAAATCATTTCCTTAAGAACAAGAAAGGGAACCATATAAACTGATATC
>JAOXJP010269824.1:0-34705 GCA_025762735.1 Platanus orientalis | reverse complement strand
CACAATTAATAAATGGGTCAGGTTAAGGTTGAGCAAAATAGTCTTATACATCTATCTCGACATAACACGAATCTGACCCGCCAACACGAATTGCCACCCCAAATCCCACTGATGATCTCCTGTACCAAATATACAGGAGGTGCTATTAACAACTCAACTTATATTATATTAAAAAAAAAACTCAACTAATAACATATTAAAAAAAAAAAAAATCTCAACTTAAATGAACAAGGCCTTATCCTAACAAACTGGCGTCAGGCATCAGCTACTTTTCCACCATTTCACTCTATTAACTTATAAGTTTTCAGATGCTATTAACGCAGCCACCTGTAATGAAATAATTTCATTTGAGTTTTCCAAGGCTTTTGTAGCCACAATGGAATGGCCTCTAATGAACTCATTCAGATTTGCAATAATTTGTGCTTGATAACGTTAAGTCATTTCATTTTATAGAAAAACCTAAGATGACTTCCTTTTCAATTCCAGTTAACAAATCAGTATAAATTTGAACCATCGCCACTGTCTGCAAATGCCTTGAAAAACTCAAATGAAATGATTACATTATGGAAAAAAATTAGGTGAAAATGAATCTCATGAGAATTGTGAAAACGGCATCAGGGTGTAGACACATCACTGCCAAAAAATGATAAGTGCCCTCCAAAAAGTGTAAATCACTTTTTGGTACTGATGTGTCAGCCCATCTGATGCCATTTGCACAGGTCTTTTGAAATTCATTTGCACATAATCCAAGCCCTTACTTTACAGGTGGCTGCCAAACAGACTATTTATATATTCTCGTTCTTCAAAAATAAATAAATAAATCATGTATATATTCTTAGCGTTGATCTCATAGGTTTTTTTTTTTTTTTAAATCGTTTTCTTTCTCTCCCTATTATCATTATTAAACTTTTTTTTCCCACGAATGTTTTGCATGGAAACCCATCAATAAGATTTCGTTCACCAATTGGCATACGACCAACAAGCCTTTCATACACAATCAATCCTAGATTAGGGGTAGCAACAAGCTGCCTGGCTCGGCTAGGTTAGCAGGCCAGCCCAACTTTAGGGTCAAACTATGCTAAGCCTAGAGGACCATACACCTAGGGGTGGCATTTCATGTAGACCGGCCAGTTCGTGTCATGTCAAGATAAGGGTGTACAACTATATGGCTTAACCCGAACCTAACCCATTTATTAACCTGATCCGAAACACGTTTACACTCAACCCTAACCCCCTTTTATTTCGTGTTGGGTCGTGTTGGGTTCATGGATTATGTGTTAATATGTGATGGCATGTCAGATTTGTGTCATGTCAAGTTAAGGGTTTATGACTATATAGGTCAACCCGAACAAAACCCATTTATTAATTGTGTGTTGACTCTCTTTGGCCCAAAACACGTTTATTCTCAACCCAAACCCGCTTTATTTCATGTTGGGTTGTCTCGGGTTCATGCGTCGTGTCAAAGATTGCCACCCCTACATACACCCATGGTCAGGCTGGGCTAGGTAGATTCTAGTCCAACCATTAAAATATAGGGACAATGAATGGTTTTATAAGTGACATTCACCAAAAGCGTTCTTACAAAACAACAACCCCATATATATATATAAAAGCTAGGATTTTACCCTCCACAATGATCAAACACACCCGAGCGCAAGGCCACAGTAGTGGCATGGTAAGATTCGGGGAAACGTCTTCCACGGAATGAGATGTTGTCCTCATAAGGTGTCATGGTCGTCAGTGGGTTTAATGGCTCGATGATGTGTTTTAGGCATGCTGGGCCTTGAGTGCTACAAACAGAGCGTGATGGACTCTGAGGTCAGTTGAAATGCACTTCGATCACAAGGCATAGGTGCCGAGGTGGTTGACTAGTTAAGCACTTAGGCAATGATGTCATAAGGGACCCTACGAGTGGGATGAACATTGTAGTGATGCAAGGAAATAGTTCGTGAGCTCGTCAAGCACAAGCTTAAGTGACGGTACTCTTGGTGAATAGTATCCTTATCAGTACATGCGGGGCATGTCAACGAGTTATAGAATGACTCAAATGGTTGTAAGGTTGACCTTGGTCAGATGATGGTGTATATATATATATATATATATATATATATACTAGGAAGAAATTTGTGAATGGGGCTTGCAAATGGGCTAAGAAGCCCAATAGACATTGAGTCCAGGCATCTTGGGCGGGTATGGGGTGTAGTTATGAGATCGTGGGTGAGCCTACCTTCATGGCGTGTTATTTAATTGGGCCAGTCTTCTCTTTAATTGTTAGGCCCAATGGGTCCTTCAGGACCACAGTAGAACAAATCCACACAGCTTTCTAAAATTGCAAAAGCTATTAACTACTTTGAGTACGTATCAAAAAGGTGCCTTAGGTTTAAAGAATACGTTAAAATAATGAACAAAAGATTAATATTTAAGTAAATCATTGTAAAAATTTCTATGTTGTTGTTTATTGTTTAATTAACCTAGAAGTCGGTCTGTATTCTCTAAAGACTTAGACATAGCTTACAATGTAGGTTGTGTTGGTCTGGATTTCGTCAATAACAGAGTCATGGGCTTGGCTTGGGATGCATTGTCCTTCTTGGCTGGGTTGGTCTAGTTTCAACTTGTCCAATTGAAATTGAAGCCATGGTAACTAGTGAACAAAGACTATATTAGGGTTTTTTTTTTTGGAGGGGGGTGTGTTGGGGGGGGGGGGGTGATGCTGGAATATGCTTATACTTCTTAGGAGCTAATTTTTGGAAGGAAAACTAATGCTTCGGTGTGTATGTAACCCATATGATTCCAAGCACAATGCCAAGGAGATTGCTCTCATCTATGCACCACCACCCCCTCCCCCCTCCCCCTTGACCTCATTAACCATCAAAGCATACCAACCAAGAAAAAAGCCCTAGGGTTGCCTTACAGCTACTCTGATTCAGAATACAAGCTGATTAATTGGCAGTCAGTTTGTGGTCAAAGGTCACATTTTATACGGCAATATTAGATCTGTCAATTTGGGAGATGAATCTAGAAGATTATATGTGTTTAATCCAATGAATTAGTTTAAAACCCAGCATCAGTTCAATTGAATCCAAAATTCACTCCCTGGCTCAATTTAATAGGCTTCAATTGGATGGATAATGTGTTGACTGGTCTGACCAAATATAGTTGGTTCGGAATTGGGCTTGACCCAACTAGCATTAGGATTGCAACACCAAGAATAGACATACCATGTAGCAATTAGAAATTCTGAATTAGGTAAAAAAAAAAAAGTGGCAATTCTTGACAACCTGCCATGGGCCCAGTTGGGTAATCCCCTCAGTACCTAACCCCACACACTGATTTTAAAGCCCTAGGGTCCCATTGGCCTGAAGAAAGCTGAACCGTCAAACAGCTCAGGAGGTTTATCCACGTTGATGCGTCCACGTCCATAAAAAGAACAATGAGGCGTACATCTATCCACGTCAGTATTGAGGTCAGGTCATGTTTTGGGCCCATAACATTCTGAGAGACTGAACTAGAAGACGGGGCCCAGACATTATTGATCCCAGCCTCCAGCACCAGTGGAGTAGGCCCATACAGTTTTGAAATGGGTTGTGTGAGCAGTTAATCCTTCTTCTGTTCTCCACCTTCAGTAGCTATCTCTTAAACAAAGATTACATACCTTTAATAGTCAATGACCAACTTTATAACATCATTTGATTATGATCAGACGACGGCAAAGCGAGGTGGTGGGCCCATTTGAAACATTTGGTGCAGCCTCCGAGCACTAATTACATATGGGTTATTGTATTTGATTAGAGTTATTTAAGTAAGTGATAAACGATACTTGAAACAAGAACCAGTTTTTAAATCACTATAATGGTCCCTTTCCACGTGAAAGGCAATAGCTAAAAAAATGTTTTTTTGAGTTTGGCCACAACTCCAATAGATTAAAATTATGGCGACTTGAGCACTAAAGTTCTTGGGGCAGTGTCCTTTAGAGGGTTAGTGTGCAAGCATCGTGGGCGACAAGCAATGATCCTTTCAACTTCCTTAAATTGGGACACAATTATATGGACGGTTCCGTAGATTCCTCATTTCAACCGTGAAGCTCGCTTTGATGCTGCCTCTTTGGGGGTTTCACAGCTCATGGAGGAGTGGGAGGGAGGGGGAAGTGGAACTCAATATATTACATTATTCTCATCGTTCATGAATGAGCTCATGAACGAGTGAGAAGAGAGAGAGAGGGGTGGAAATTAGATAAAAGATCCTTAGGGTTTTGTACCATCATGGATGAGGTGGTGAATGGGGTGGGGGAGAGGGGAATAAGTCGCATCAATCTAACAAGAGACAATCTTATAAATAAATAAAAAATCTAACGAGAGACAAGATTAGGTTAGACTTTTTGGTATCATAGACCCTTTTTTTCTCGTGAATGAAGGGATGAGTCGATAAAATTAGCACTAGACTAGGAAGTAACAACTACACTGATTTTAGGGATGACCTAGTTAGAGGGAAAATTATCATTGACCATGCATGTCCCATCTGTATCTTTTTTTCTTTTTAAGAGGGGATTAGGTAAACTCTGGTTCTTTCTTAAATTGGATAAGAAGCTAATTTGAGATAAAAATAAACCCAAATAAGGAGCTCATTAAGATATTAAAGTATTGCCTCCATTCATTAGTACAATTAAAAAACATGAATGCTTATGCCTTTGAAAATGTTTCTTTTAATCTTTAAAAAAAATCAAGAGTTAAGGAGCTCACCTTTAGAGGAGTCTGTCCAACCCCTCCATCACACTGATATAGCTCCAAGCTGAACCCATCCTAAAGATGATTGGGGAAAGATAAATTTTGCTGTGCAACTTGCAATCAAAGGTATTCTCAGGGAAATTTTGAGAGATGGTAAAGGCAATTACATTGTAACGAGAGTGGAACATTGAAGTTCCTTCCTTAATTCACAAAATGTCAAGCGACTTTCCTTGGCTCTGGTTGGCATGGGCTCTAGGAATTAGAAAGATTTGCTTGGAAAGAGATGCTTTATCTATTGTCAATGCATTTTTTTTTTTTTTTAATGAGATTATCAATGCATTAAAGGATGACTTGTTTAAAGCCCCTTTTTGAAAGTTGCCCATTCCTGAGCTAGATATGGAACTTGTATCTCAAAAGTTGAGTCTTGGGTCCTCCTTTCATCCATGGTTAAATGAGGAGCCAGCTAGCAATCTTGTTTAATCATTAATATTTTTTCACTGAAAAAAGGTATATATATACGAAGCAAATGTTCTGTGATAAAAATGCCTCTGTAGTGCATATGGTGAATCAAAAACAGGCATGTATTGTTTTGGGGGATAAAAGGGTCCAAAAAAGTGTTCAGTTGAAAAAGTAGGTGGTCAATAAAAGACATCAAATTCAATAACACATCATATGTCAATCAATGACACACCTTTAGAGGTCTGTCTCAAAACAGACAATCATTCATTTTAGTTTGAGGCAAATTTCCTGCAGCAAAACATTGCACTGCCTTTGAAGCTCCAGGTTCTGAGTGACACATAGGTGGAAAAAAATTGAAAAACACCAAATCCTGCATGGAAAAAAATGATTTTCACTTTTTTTCATCTGTCGTGCATCACATTAGCACCTGACATTGCTGCAACTTTTCACGCTGCAGGAAGTCCACTTTAGCCATATGGCAATTGTTGTTGCACTCAGGTGGTTGAGGCATACATCTTCCGGGGAAGACCAAGGATCTAGCATCTGCAAGGGTAAACGTACAGGGTAAGAAAACCTAGAGAATGGCTAAAGTTGGAATGACATCAGGGCTGACACAGCAGTGCCAAAAGGTGACAAAATCCCCCCAAAAAGTGTGTTTATCACTTTTTCTACATGTCAACCCTTATGTCATTCCAACTTTAGCCACTCTCTAAGGTCTATTTCCAAATCCGGCCTCAATCCCGTTTCAAACGGCTATGATGATGAAGGCCAAAAAAATAAAAATAAAGCTATCATCCTCAATTTCTTCACCGTCTTAATGGGTAGTACTATGCCATTATCACCATCCATCTTCACAGTCTTGCCGGTGTCATTCCCTTTATCGTGGTCTTAATTTGGCTGTCACAATGGCTTCTAGAGACATCAGCATTAAAATATATGACTGCTGGGTGGGGGGGCGGGGACACCAGCATTAAAATATGTGACTTCTGGGGAACCGATATGGGAATCGTATGTATCTTCTCCCAGTTCACAAAAGACTAATGCCCTTGTCCACATGTAACCCAAGAAGAAAAACCATGTTCGATGTAGGAAGGTAGATGCCTTTCCTTAATTATAGAAAATGGCTCTATTGTGCTTAACCCAAGAAGAAAAACCATGTTCGATGTGGGACGGTAGATGCCTTTCCGTAATTATAGAAAATGGCTCTATTGTGCTTGGACAAGGTCACGACTGTCGTCAGAAGAAGAAGTTGCATTCGGGTTGTGAATCAAGGATGAACAGATGCATGCCCTAGCGTTCATCTGTTATTGTGAGCCAGCATCTTCTAGGTCTATGCCACATGTTTCTATGAGGAATTTGTGACTGTTTCACAAAACCTGCCTTGAGATAGCTCTAACACCAATTGCTGGATTCCGGTACTACTCAATCTATCATGATTAACACAGTTATTATAAAGAAAAAATGCAACAAACAAAACACAAAGGATTTGTTTGGTTCGGTAAGTTTTTTTATTTTTAGTTTTTCTGTTGGTAAAATTACAAGTTTATCAACACTATCTTCACTTCTGAAAACAGAAAACTAGATAGAGGACGAGTAAATGCAAAGAAAACCCGAGCACTCTCTCGTGACCATTCTGTTGAGTTAATGTCTTCGCCTTTACCGTCCGGACCATACCTTTATGTCTACCTCGCTAGCCCTTTAGTGGGAGAAGGAGATCGCTCGAGGTGATGTGGTGGGTGGACCTGCCGCAAAGGTGATTGAATGTGATCTTGAACCTTATCTATCTGCCCCTCCTAGCCTTAACAGTCGAGAGCAGTTAGCCCTAGTTGTTTATTTTCTCAATGATACGAAAAGCAAGTCCGAATCATCCCATTTGATGGATTGCTTTCCCAACTATCTAACCGCTTAAGTCAATTTTCATTACCTTCGTTTATTTCGGATTAGGGATAGAGAATAGACCTTATCTAAAATACATGGTGCACATCTTTTTGAGGTTATGTTTAGGGCATGATTTACTATCTAAAGAAAAAGCTGACTATGACCCGTATTTATGATCCGATTTGGGGCCTGGATCTGATCTACAGATATTAAGGATTTAGGGGTTTCTAGATTGTCGTGCCAGCTGCATTGCTCTCTCACTGTTTCACCTGTTGAAGTAGGCTTCAAGCTGAACCACACAAATTGTTTTCTTCTTTGTTTGTTATTGTTGTTTGCATTATTTTTTCGTCTATTTTGTTGCATACAATCCCAAATCTAGGTTTTCTATACAACATCCTTTAATTAATTAATTAATTTATTAAAGTGTTAAAAATTTACCTCAGTGACTAAAGTAAGAATGATATTAAGGCTGATGTCGAAAAAGTGATATTCACTTTTTGGGGTGATGCTTTTCTCTTTTTGGCACCGATGTGTCGGTTTTGATGTCATTATTGCTTTAGAAACTCTCTAAGTTGTCTTACCGAATCTGGAGCACTCACGCTCATGATGCTTTCTTGGAGATTAGGCACTTTTTATTAAAGTTCTCCGGAACGATAGTGCAATTCCTATTTAAATTGAAGGTTCTCTTGATACGTCATCCTCTTCTTCACATACAAGGGAAGAGAAAACTTCTAACTAAAAATTCAAATTAAACCTCAGCCATTAGATCAACTCCAATATGACAACTAAGATACAAAACACAATTCAACAAAGAAATTAAAAATGAAAATTTTCACCACTGTAGCTGCTGTGGATGAAACTGACTAATTTTTGTTTTTCATTGGGATATTTTTTAATTTAAGAGCTAAATGGAAAAAAAAACTTGAATCTTTTGAGAGATGTGGGACTAAGTAGAATGGGTAAGGATCTTATGTAATAAAGTAGCGTACTGCATGAACAAAAATAAGGGGTTTTTTTTTGTTGTCTTTTTATTGTCATTTTATGTCTTTTGAGACTTGTTCTGTCATTCGATCACCCACTAGGGCAGAGAACCTTTCCTATTTGATGCGTGAAGGCGTCTTAACAATCAGAAGTCTCATTACGATCCCATATGGGTAAAAGGAGTGTTTTAGTAAATATATAATAAATAAGAACCTATATATTTATCAAAATACCCTTTGTCAGGCATCGTGTCTCAACTAGGTAGGCACTGGTTTGATTTTACTCTGTAGACTGGAGATGATTAATTGATTATGGCACTAAAATAATTGTTGACATTGTTGTCGATGTAAGGTGAGGCCAAGGGAGATACTTAGCTGGGATGGGCCGGATGAGGTCAGTGCAAACTTGGCCAAAATTGTCACAACCTTGCTCATTCTTGGCCCAAATTGGTGTTAGCCCACGGGTTGAGTTTGGGCTAGCCTAACTTCAGTCCATGGGTGAGGTCATATTGCAGTTTGATTGAGTGCAGATACCAAATTTGAGCCGAGTTTGGACTGCTTTTTAATCAGACTTAATCTGAGTTCTGGCTGAGTTTGGGCTGGGCTATACATAATAAAAATGTAGCTTGGGCAGGGCCAAAATAGGCTTTTGGGTTAAGCTTAGGCCTGATCAAACTCAACCTATATATTACTTTGGGCCTAAAAGTTGGGCCCAAATCAGTCCAAATTGAATTTGACTTATTCCAATCCTCCCAAGTTTTGGGCCAAATTAATCAAATATCGGGCCAGCCGGACTCAATTTGCAGCTTTAGAGGTCTTCCTAGCTGGAGCTGCTTTTTTTGAATGGTTCAACTTTGCAGCATCGATGTGACATAGGCTAGGTCCGTAATAACATAGTGATGGTGACCCATGGTCCAGTGTTTTAACCCGAAGAAACTCGAAGAACTCGAAATTTCACCCAACCGAGTGGGTTGGTGAGCCAGATGAGTCAGTTTGTGAGTACTTAATTAAATAAAAATTTAAAATAAAACAAAACATGAAACAAAGATGCTAAACTTGTTAACGAGTCATAATTGAGTTGTGGGGTCTAGTCTCATACATACTTTTTTTTTGGGGTCCCCTATACATACCAAAAAATAACTAATTATAGTGGCTTCGTAAGAGCCATGATGGTGCTTTGATGTGCCCATGGAAAGAGTTGTCAATTGTTACAGCATGGTGATTTCTTAAATAAAGCAATTATTTAAGAAAATGTAAGACAAATAAAACCCCAATTAAGGTGGAAGGAGAGGTTAGGGTTAATATACTAACATGTATTTTAATACTTCCCCTTAGGACAAATACTACTGGACACAGGAAAAATAGATGTGAGACCCAGGGAAATATTTGAACCTAAAACTTGCTCTGATATCATCTTAAATAAAGAATTTAACCGTCTCTCCTAAAGCCCTAAGGTTGTAGAAGAGGTTAGAGTTACTATACTAACATATATTTTAATAAATTAAAAACAAAAAGAACATATAAGACTACTAAGCATTCACTCGGGTTCCTCTCTTGCACTTAAACCCTTGCAATCGTCTTGTGTGCGTTTATAGTATGACATGTACTCCAAAAAATCAAATTTGGGTGAGTAATTTTTATTTTTCCAAGATATGTGTTGTACTACAAGACGATAGTAAGACTTTAAAGTGAAGTTATGATCTAATGCTCTCCCACCGTTCAATCCACGGAAACATTTTAATATTTTATTGATTGAGTGGTCTGATTAAAAGCGAAGATAAAAGTTCAAAAGAATAGATGAATACTAGAGGGGCATTAGTGCAGCAGAAACGGCCTTGATATACTACGTGATGGGATATGGGTTATTCACGTTCAATGCAATAAACATTAAATTAACAGCAAAGAAGTCAGCAAGAATAAGGATCGACACAAGACATGGATTTTTTGCGAATTAATTTTGACCAATTAACCTACATACATGGGATGAGAGAGATCCGAATTCCACTTAGAAAACAAGAATTCCAAAGGCTTTATTAACCCTTTATTTTCAAAGAGAAAACCCCAGGAATCATTCAAACTCTTTTCCCATGACCCTTTACACCCTTTCTCGTGAAATTCTCTCACAAGACACTTTTATTCTACCTACCAAGAACTATGTATGGTTATTGAGAAATCTTATAAAGATTTTCAAAAAATGTACATTGTATCTTTCTCACTTGAAAATTAACTTCTATTTTAAAATAGGAGTTTCTCTTGTGTCCACCTTCCTTCCTTTCATGTAATAGGAGAAATTAGGGGTGTCAGTGAGCTGAGCTTAGCCTAGTTTTGCCTATCTTAGCTTGGGCTTGTAAAGGCAGGCTCGGCTCTCCAGCCGTTAAAAAAAAAAAACGGACCTAATAGTCTAATGACCAATTAGCCCAATTTGTCTTATTTCAATATTACTATTTACACAATATATATATATATATATATATATATATATATATATATATATATATATATATTACATTGAGCTTTTAATAAGCTGAGTTTAGTGAAGCTCGACTTCGGCTCACTTAGGAAATGAGCTCAAATATAGACTCGTGCTCAGCTTGTTGAACATAAAACAAGGCTAAGGTCGGCTCATGATAAGCCAAACTCGGGTTGTTGACAGTCTTATAGGAGAAATAACCCATGTCTTTATACCTTAGTCATTAGGATTATCACCAATTTTAAAGGCTGATAATCAAGACAATCACAACAATATCCAACTTGGTTTCTTTCAAAGCTATAATGAAGATATCCTATTGAAATTAATTCCACTCATATCTTTGACATAAAATACTTGTGACATGTCTACAGCACACCACTTTGGCCCATATACCCAAAATCACCCTGGCAATAACCTTGTACTTGTTATTCTTCGTGAACTTTGTGATGTCAATGCTTAGAATGCACTTCCACTGCAATCCTAAATCAAGTAACTTGTTTTCTATTATTGCAAATAATTGTTGGCCTTGAAAAACCATAAGCTACATATGCCATCAAATCAATCTAGCTTTGATTTCAACTAACTTGATCACAATGTTGCTAATGCATATGTGTAGCTGTCCCAAGTCGCAACTTACCTAGTCAACTTTAAAGAAGGACCTTAATTCATCATCTCTAACTCTAATAATGTTCTTAACATCATCTATCATTTAGAGACTTGTAACACTTGTCTATACTTCAAATTTGAAAGACTGTACAAGTGTTTGTTATTCTGTGTATCCTATTTTTAGCTCTCCAAAAAGGTCAAAGGATTAACATTAATTATAATATTCTTTATTAGATAATATAAACCAATCATTTCCTTTCATCAAGATCAAATTGTCATGTGTTATTTTCTAGCTTAACCTACAACTGAAAACCTATATCATGCTATCTTCTTTTAGGCATTTTGAATCTATTATACACTCGTCATGAAAAGAAGTTTACCAACTTTTAGGGATTCTAAGAACATCTTAAACATATCCCCCCTATTCTTTTACCGGTGTTGTATGAGTGACTATAACATTTTCTATCAATACTCTCTAAAATCCCCTTTAATAAGGACACATTTGATATTATGAAAATAGTGCACATTGCCTTTCCTTCTTGACTTGGACTTGGAGCTTCTATATATTCATAAATTCTTTCACAAATGACCATTCAACCAATCCACAATTTTGACTTCTTTCAAATATGTTTACCAAGTTGTCATGAGAATCGGGAAGGAAGGTAAGAAACAATATGCCCTTTTGTTTTATCTCCACCTTGGTATTAACTTTGTGTAGTTCATTTATGAGGTGTTTGAATACATTTAAGTATTTTAATAGATTTTGTACATTCCTCTCTTTTTCACCCATATACTTGCCGCTTTTGATAGAGCTTGTTAGTGAAAATTTTTCCCATGTATTTTTTTTTAACTTCTCTGATAAAATCGGTGCTAGATCTTGATCTTTAACGTTAAATAACACATTATCTATAAGGTAAGCAGATGGTGCTAACTTTCCTACTCTTTATGTCTTGCCAATTATTTTCTATCTATGCAAACTTTCATTTCTTTTCTTGCAATGATGTGTACAAACCCCATTGTACTAATATATCCTCCACATTTCTTTTCCAAAGAGTGCAACTAGCCCTCCCATCAAAAATTTCCTCTGAGATATAACATATGAAACCCTTTATTGTCATCATGACTTGATCATTGGAATTAGGAAGTAACACCACAAAATAATATTTTTACTCACCATTTTGTTGTTGTTTCTTTCTAAGCACAAGTTAGAAGCTCTAACACCAATTATTGGCACATGATGGGATATGAACCCAAACCATTAACATTTAATGCAATAAATAATAACTTAGCAACAAAAAATTCAACAACCACAAATGCATAGAAGACAAGGATTATTACATGGTTCAACCAAGTTGCCTAAGTCCATAAAATGAGAGAGATTCAAATTCCACTATGCGAGGAAACAAGAATCTCAAAGGCTTTATCAATCATCTATCCTCATCAAACCCTAAAAATGAAAATGCATGAAATTATCAAAACCCTTTTCTTGTAACCTTTTTTTTGCATGATTTCTTACCAGTCTCTCACAAAAAATTGTCCTTTCCAACCACAAAGCACTCATGTTAGATTATTGAGAGCTCCTATTGAGTTCTCTTACAACATTGTGTCATTTTTTTTAGAAGAAAGTTAACTTTTGTTTTAGAATGAACTCCTTTGATTACTTCCTATCTCCTTCTCAAACAAGAAAAAAACCTATATCTTTAAACTTCAACAAGTAGATTTATCATCAATCTAGTAGTTTAGAAATAAGACACAATCACAATTAGGGGGATATGGTGCATCAACTGGTTAGAAGTGCGATGTTAGTTTGGGTTTTGACAATGCTCCACCCTAATAAGCTTTAGCCATGTCTCTGAACATTAGGCTCAGTATATCTAGCGGCACTATTGTTTGATGTTGGCTACTCATGTTGAGAGGATTAAAACCCCCTATTGAATTGGATTCCACCAAATAGATTGAATGGTGGAAATTAGCTTAAGAAAACTCCAAAGGAGGAGCTAAAAATTGATGGTACTCATGATGTTGATTTTTGATATAAGCAAATTCTTAGGTAGAACCATTCAATTGTAACTCGTGATCAATTCTCTGCTTCCCAGACAAGTGTTGATAAATTAGTTGGGAGTGAGTATCCCTTGAAATTATACTTGGGATAAAAAATTATGGTCAGCATCAATGTATTATTTTTTCAACAAATCCAACCTAAGTTACAATAGGATGTGACTATTTTTCACTCAACAATGTATAATTATTGGAAGAAAATGTGTCTGTAGTGTCTACGGTGAATTGTAAGCTGACATGTGTTGTTTTGGGGGTTAAAAACATCCCAAAAAGGTGTTCAGTTGACAAAGTAGGTGTTCAAAAAGAGACACCAAATTAAAAAATACATCATGTGTCAATCAATGGCACGTCAACAAAGCTATGTGACAACACAGACAATCATAATCAGGTGGACACATGTATGATTCTGATGATAGTCGTCAAGTCTATCTACAAAGCCAAACATTAAAAGAGGTACAAGGATAGACCTGGGTAGGTAGTTAGGTGGTTTATTCTAATGTTTGATTTTTTCATGAAAGAAACATCTACACTACAACAAATTGCGTCTTTGGTGACCCCTCTTGGCGACGCAAACAAGATTTAGTCGTTGAAACCCACCAATTAATGATAGAAGCTAGATTACGTTGCCCAAAATGACATGTTTTGGCGACGTAATTAATTGTTTCATCTCGGAAGCTCAAATATTCATTAGTTTATGATTTGTGTCACAAAAAGTGTATGTTCAATGGTGATATGGTATTTTGTATCGCCAAAAGTAGAAAATTCATTGACGACATTATGATTTGCGTCGCAGAAAGTGATTGCTCAATAGCGACGTAGCCTTCTGTACTGCTGAAAATAAAATTTCAATGGTGACATTATGATTTGCGTTATGGAAAGTGTATACTCAACGACAACATGGTCTTCGGTGTCACCGAAAATAAAAGTAGTGTTGTGATATCATTGGCGACATAATTGTCTGCGTCGCCGCAAGTGTGATATATTAAATTACATCATTTTGATGCTAATCTATAATACTTATAAATGTAGGAACCCTGGAAAATTTTTAATCCTACATATAATTATAAAAGTATCTATATCTATAAATATATAGAAAGTAAAGGGTCTAGCTATAGTCCTTTTTTTTCTCCTTTTTTTCTTCTCTTATTTTTCTGTCCAATGCATAATCCCTTTCTCGACTTTCTTTTTTTCTTAATTTTTCTTTACGTTTCCTTTCTCTTCCTCTCCCACTAATCTTCTTCCCTCCTCTTCTCTCCTCTCTTTCTAATTCTTCTTCTCCCTAACACTTCCACTTCCACTTCCACTTCCACATCCCTCTTCCTCTCTCTCTCTCTCTCTGTCTAAGACTCCTCTACCTTTTTTTTTTCTTTTTTCTTTCCCCCTGTGTTTTAGTGTTTCTTCACCAGTAAGGGCATTGCAAGGATATATTTTTAATTCCTCTTCTTCCCCTTTGATTTTTTTTAATGTTTTTTTTTCTTCATTTGTGCTTTAGGGTTTCTTGGCCAGAAGACCTCTGCAATGGCGATTGGTGCAATTGCATTATGAAGTGTCGAAGCTCCTGTGCAATAATACCATCGTTGCTCGGATTCAGCTCACATAGCTATATTTTTCTCTAAAATTTCTGGGTATTCCTAATTTCTGGAATGGAGATGTTGACAACAGATGTTGTGGTGGAGTATGGTCTTTTGAGTGAAATGGGTTTAATAAGTTGATCTATGAATCATTTTTAGCCCAATGTGATGGGGAAGTAGGGCTTGTGGATTATGGATTGGTCAAAAGCTCGATGCAACAAGCTAAATTTCAAGATAAAAGAGGTAAAATAAACTCTTTATCTCTTAGCATCATTTAATGATACATTTTTTGTCCTTCATTTTTGTTGGCCTAGGTTTAGCTCACATCATTTCATTTTTATTTGGGTATCCCTTGATTTTTGAAATGGAGATGCTGATAGTAGATGTTGTGGTGGAGTATGGTGTTATGAGTGAAATGGGTTTAATAAGTTGATTTATGAATCATTTTTGGTCAAATGTGATGAGAGAGTCGGGTTTGTGGCTCAAGTTTAAGTTGAATGAGGTAAAATAAACTCTTTTTCTCTCTCAACATTGTTTAATGAGACTATTTTTTGTCCTTCATTCTTTTAGGCACCAAACAAAATACATGGAAGACAATAGTGGGAAAGGCAGCAAGAATCTATTCATAATATTATGGTGCGCCAAGTGAAACTGATGTTTTATTCTTGATTATTTTTCTCCTTTGTAAACTCGTTTGTTCACTATTGTTCATGTAATATAATTCACTTTTGTTTATGGCTGTATATGTGTATAATTAAATGATTAACTAAGGTTTGATTTATGGTTTATGGGTTGAATATATTCTTGATTTGGGGATCTTTATTGGTAGAAAAATGATCAATGAATGAGAAGCTTTGGTTCATGAAACCCTAACAGATATTGTTGAGTTACTTTAGGGTATTATGTAAAAAGTTATTTTTTTGGAAATCTATTATGATCTTTGGTTGGATTTTGTGGTGTGGGACCATTGGTATGGCAAGAGCTAAGATTTTCCGGAACAAATTGTTGAATTTCCACTATTCTTTGGCAAATATGATCTTGATCATTAGGAGTATCTTTAGGGGCAAAGGATAGGAGAAGCAACACAAGACATTTCACATGTTTTGGATCTGAGGTCTTACAATGTATATGCATCTGATGCACTGGGAAAGACTTAATAACTAAATGGTATGATTTCCATTTCATAAACTTTTCTTTTCCTATTACAATTCCCATTTGTTGGATAAATTTGTATAATATAAGAAGCGTATTGAACTATAGCTTTTCACATTCTAGGAAATCTTTTGTTCTCATTCTAGCAAACACATACTATGAAGCTCGATGTTTATAAAATGCCCTTGCTGCAAATTCTTCAAATCATTATTGAAGATGATATCAGGAATTTGTGATGCCTCAAAAGATTGATTCATTGTCAAAGGACATGGACCCCTCTCCCCTTACCCTGCTCAATTATGTCAGTGTTCTTTTTTTTTTATCTTCAGTTACTTTATGATTCAACTACTTTTTCCATGCCTTAAAACTCTATTGTAATTGGTGTATACATTAAGTCATTTGAATTTTCTACCATTCTTACCACACTTGGAGCTTTGTTGCATAAGCATATGTCCATACATGTCCGACCATTTGTTGCAAACCAAAATGGAAGTTGTTGAGTTTGTCATTGTGTTATTTATTTATGCATCGTATTACTTTGATTTCTTCTTCTCAGTTATTATGATGATAATAGGGTTAGCATTCTAATTTAAGGAATTGATTTTTTTATTGTAAAGTCTCATTATTTTATTTATTTATTTATCTAATGACTATGATTTCTCGCCTGTGCTCAGCACGGGCTCACTTGCTAGTATAAGATGAAAGCAAATCCTCTACAACAATGGAAACTGCCGTCAGAATAGGACATGTATATAAAAGAAAAAATTGAAATTTCAATCAGGGCAAGAGTTTTAAGACACGTGTCACATTGTAAACTTAAAAGTGGATCCACTCTTAGCCACATGTCATGTTCTGACGGCAGTTCCATTTAATATATTTTAAGCTTGTTGATATAATAAATAGACAAAGAAGAAAGTGTTGCCCAACAAGGGATGATTCGTCACACCATGATCTAACATGTCTCCCTGTTTTTATATATGGTCAATTGATTGCATCAAGGTTGTCACCGTTGGAACCATCAACATTTTTTTTTTTTTTGGTCATAAGAAGTTATTCCAAAAAATCTCAGTCGGAGTCATTTGTGTCAATTTTTTTTTTGGAGTCACAAAATATCGCACCAGAAAATCAACTCTAGAGAATGCAGAATAAACAGAATCTATTCTACAGATTTTGGATAGAGTAGTTGCCAAACGCAGCCTAAGCTGCCACATGACGTGTACAAGGATGCAGTACTGAGAAATAGGAGTTATTTTCCTAAATCTACTATGGTTAGAAATGGTACAAAGAACTCAATACCGTTTTAGCTGTGTTGTTGTATATATATATATATTAATTCTGGTTTTTAATTGCGAAATTTTCTATGCTTATTGCTTTTCTCCTCCGTTTTCTCCCCCAAGATTGTTTAAGTCTTCAAGACAAGAGAGGCCAGGTTGTGCAATCCCGTGGGCAAGGGCCAGGAATTCTCACTAAACTTGGAACACTAGAATGCTTAAGCATCAAGAGGTGGGGTTGTGCAGTCCCTTTAGACAATGACTTGAGATTCTCCCATCCTTTGATGGTTAAGAGGAAAAGAGAGGTGAGGTTCTGCAATCCCTTGGCGATGGGCGAGGACTTGAGATTCTTGCATCCTCCGTTGCCCCCTCCCCCCCCCCCAAAAAAAAAAAAAAAACTATTGAAAAATCCCTTACCCATGCTATTAGGCAAAGGGGCCAAATGTTTTGTTCAGGATTTTGTATAGCCTACCACATCCTCTACCACAGGCTGACATGTGATGATTTTTTTTTTTTTTTGAATTTGTTGCCTCTTTTAAATGAAGAGTAAATGTTCATTTAACACTTTTTTAATCGTTTTAACCGTATATTCCCCATTTTTATGGGTACTTATTTTCTCATTTGAAAACCATTTTTACAGTTTTGACCCAATGTACTACCTTTGTGCATAGGACATGGTAGGACAAATAAAATCTTGGACAGAACATTTGTCCCCCTAGGAAAAACCAATATATGTTGGGTTTGAAGATCTTGGATGTTTTATACTCTTCAATTTTGAACAAAAAAAAATATCGATAATTAATTGATTAAAAGTAATAATAGCAATAATATCCATATCACAATATAAAGACAAGATATCATTATTGTGAATGTATACAGAGTAATCAATTCTTCTTTTTACCAATATATATATATATATATATGTATGCCCCTCTATGGTATTTCCACTTTTCCAAAAAGAGCTCTTCACGTCACATAACTCAGTTTGCCATTATTCAAGTTTGAGCTCAAATATTTTTATTCATGAGCTTAGCTTGAAACTCAAGACTAGTTCATTGTATTAAATGAGTACAAGGTAAATTATAATGGGTTTGGTTTAGTATAAGCTCGGATTATTTAGATAATTATATTTAATATAATTAAAAAATTAATTTAGTAAACCTTAATACCAAGTTTCATTTTTATTTTAAATGATTTTAAATTATGATATTTGTGGGATTAAAAATTTGACTTAGGTAGTTTCATATTAGAATTCAAGCTGAAGTGAATAAAGCTAAGTTGAGTTGAGCTTGAGCCTAATCCTAGTCCTAACAAAAGTATTAAATAAGCTAAGTTTAAGTCTAGATCATCTTTCATAAGCTAAAATCAAGATGAGCTTAGCTTGGATTAGTTCAACTCGTTTACAAAATTAGTAATATCTACTATTGGGGGAGGGGGTCCTTTGTCCATTTGGCTTCGTCTACAATATTTAAATTCATTGACTCACTACTAAAGATGGAACCCACCAAAGTCATTGAAGGTGTCAAATGCATAGGTTTTGTTTATATATAATGCTATTATGTGGAATAAAATTCGTGAAGATATTGAAGATACTAAATTTTGCATTATTGTTGACAAGACACATAATGAGTCTAAAAAAAACAAATGGTTCTTGCTTTGAGATTTGTTGACAAGGATGCTTTATACAAGAATGCTTCTTTGATCTTACTCATGTTAAAAATATATCGGCATTAATTCTTAAGAATGAAATATCTACCATTTTTTCTTATATCATAGTTTTAATATTCAAAATATTCATGGACAAGCATATGATGCTGCAAGTAATATGTGTTGACACTTTTTGTTTTGCATTTATTGGGCTATAAAATACTTTATCGCATCTTGAATTGTGCTTCAATATTTTTTTGTACTACTATGTATAGTAGAATACATAATATATATACAAATATTTAATCATCATAGTTGTAATTCGCCCCCCACCCCCCCAAAGATAAATTCCTGGCTCTACCACTACAAGAGAGGTAAGATCTTGCAGTCCCTTTTTCAAAAAAATAAAAGGTTGTGTAGTCCCTCTCTAGGCAAAGATGAAGGACTTGAGGTTCTCCCATCCTTGGATGGTTAAGGGTATAAGCAATAGGGGCAGTTCCTTATCTCCCTCTTCTCTCCTGGAGATGACAGGAGTCGACCGATAAACAAGATGTTTTTTTCTTTTCTTTTCAGGAGTGATGCAGTGAAGACCCATGGGTTAGGACTTAAGGCTAGGATTTATCATAATCTTCAGATGCTTGATCAAGGTTCTGAAACAAAACATCCTCTGACAATGACACCAAACTGTCCAGATCCCAATTCAAAATGTTTCAAGAGGAATAATCAGCTGTAGCAAATTTTGTTGTAGTATGAACAAAAAAGCATGGCTATTTTTCCTTTTAGCATGGTTTGTTGTCTTTTAACATGTGGTTTTTGTTTTTTGTGATCTTTTTGTTCATGCTACAAAATGCTATTGAAAAATTTGCTAAAACTGATCATTTGGCTTGTTTCTAGTGCTGCTACTAGTTCCCTAGGGCAGCTCTTATATGGCTGTTTGGTTCGGATTTTAGATTTGGATTATGGATTCTCATAATCTGATTTTGGAATCGAATTGTGAGAATCCTGAATCTCATTTGATTACCTATTTTGGAAGTTGATTTTATCTAGTATTTTAACCATTAGATTCCATGAATACTGTGTATGTTTTGTTGTTAGCCTTGTAAGCAAAATAGAGTAAAGAAATAGAACGGGGTAAACTCATTTTGTTTTTTTGTTTGTCCTATCACAATATAGAATCAGCATAATCAATCTGTAGAGTGATTCTGAATTTTCCTTGATTCTGATTCTGATTACGTAAAATCATATCCTAGAATCCGAACTAAACACCTCTAATATGGCATAGACTCGATTATGACCCAGAATCGGATTCTAGAATCCGAACCAAATATCGTCCATACTGGGAAAGAGAATTGTGGTGATGTACAAAAATCAATGACCTCCCATCACAACATGATGACAAACGTTGGCCCACTTCTTTCATTTTGTCCTTTCTAGGATGGAACTTTGGAAGGACTCTGGTAATTGTAGCTGCTAAACTGATAGGAGCTATTTGAATCATTTTGCAATTGTCCAATGACAACTAAATCAGCTCATTTTAGCCTGATAACTCCATCACCCAGTTCAGAGATCTTAAACGATACCTAGTTAAATGTGGATGTGGAGATATTTCAGCTCAGTAAAGAGGTTTTCCTTGAAACACCTTAAAACCTCACCACTGCCTTTCCATTCATCCAAAACAACTGATCAAGGTTTTGTTTATTCTTTAAATTTGCCTCTTTGATCTTCATGATATCTATAAATTATCTTGTTTCGAAATACAAAGTCTCGTCCTGCAACTTCCTCAACTCTTTCATTTGGGCACCATTTTTAGTAGGAGGTTTCGTTTATTCTTCAAATTTTCCTCTTTGGTCTTCATAATATCTATAAATTCTCTTGTTTTGAAATACAACATCTCGTACTGCAACTTCCTTAACTCTCCTATCTAGGCACCATTTTTACTAGGAGGGTCAACGAGCCAAGCTTTGCCCAGCTCAGCTCGGGCTTGCCACATGAAATCCAAGCTTAAGCTTGGCTCGGCTTGGCTGGTCAAAAAGTCATTTAAAAAACAGGCCCAACAGCCTAATGGTCCAGTAGCCCAATCTATCCTATTTGACCATTATTATTGTCACAATATATATATATATATATATATATTAAAATTCCTAGCCAAACCAACCTTTTAAAGAGCTCAGCTTAGTGAAGATTGATTCAGGCTCATTTTGGAAACGAGCTTAAATCAAAGCTCAGGCTTTGGCTCTATGAGCTTTAAACAAGGCACAAGCCCGGCTCATAATGAGCTGAGCTCCAAGCCAATCTGAGCTAACTCAGCTCATTGACAGCCCTAATTGTTACCCAGCCTTCTTAGACAAGTCATCTACCAATCCCTGCTGGGATGTAGGGAACAGGACTGTACCACTTCATAATTATGTGCTGGAGTTAGATTAGTTTCCTTGGGTCTCTAGGTAACTAATCATATTTTGAGCAATCATGAATTATCATTCAATGTTTGTAAGTTGGAAAATTTACACATTGACTCATAGAACTCTTCAATTCTAGTGGCAGTGAGTGATGTAGTACAAGGCTGAAAAATACTCCAATATAAAACCTAGCTTAGTAATCAGATCAGCAGCAAGTGATATATGGACCAATCTTCAATCCGCAACACTTACGACTTTGATCAAAACACCTTGTATGCAGACTTTCGCACACAGCATTAGGCATTCAAGTATACACTGGTTAGCTCTTCAACTCTAAGAGAAGTAGATGTATGGCCAAAAAGACAGCAAGGAGGTAATTATTTACTCAACCGATTGGATGGGTTTGAGTTTCCTTTAAGAGAACATCAGAATCCATTGAAGAACCTCTGGCCACAGGTATGTATAGGATGGGTTTTGTGATTTTGTATAACAAAATTGTAATAGACTTCTCTATGTCAACCGCAGGTTATGGAAGATGTGTGCCTTGAGGAAAATAAAAGAAAAAGATGAGAGAATAGATGCTGGAAATTCTGGGCAGAAAAACAAGGTAATGGAAGTGACGTTTAAAAGATGTGTAAGGGATTATGGGTAGGCTGACTGATTGTAATATAGGTTAAAGGTTTGGATGGAGCTGTTTGGAGTGGGTTGTTCTAGTTTGTGGTATGATAACACAGGGATCCAAAGGAGGTGATGAAAAGAGGAATTCTGGCGTGAACAACTACCTTTAATGGTGGAAAATCAGAGAAAATAAAGGAGAGGCAAGAAAAAGATAGAATAGAGGATTGTTTGAGGGAGAAATCATCATCTCATCTCACTTTGATCATCACCAACCAAAGCTCCAAGTGCAGCAAACTTGGAAGAACACTGCTGGTTGTGTGCAGCAAATAGCTCCAGAAAATATTCTTGAACTTCATTGAAAAAAAGAAACTGAAAAATAAAATCTAATTTTAATCCCCTTCTAAAGTGGTCGACCAGCCCTCTTTTGGGCTTTATTACATGAAATCTAAATTACCCCAAAACAAAAACACTAATTCCCTTTATTTCCATAATACTAATTATTAATAAAACTATGAAATAAAACAATAAAATCCTAATAAAATACTCTAAAAACCTCCATAATGTGTCCCTCCATGATCCTCCTTGTGTGGCTTCATGCGTGGACCCCACAAAGGCCATGTGTATGCCTCACCTTGCTCCAATGTCCGCATCAGTGAGATTAAAGTACCATATATTTTTCAAATTGCCGATGGCATTAGGCAGCATCTTGTTACCAGTATAGCTTAAATTCAACAAGCGTAAGCATCTCAATTCTTGGAAGGATACATATGCATGATTTGCAGTTTTTGTGAGATGATTATTGGTTCTTACACTTCAAGTCATCTGCAAGGGAGTCTTGCCGGCTTGGGCTTCCATTGGAACGATATGTTCAGCAAGAATGCAAAATGACGAGCCTATGTAATGAGGCGAGAAAGCCTCCAAGGATCTCCCATGCCAGAAGCAAGTCATCCAATCATAGTAGTTAAATGCCCCTCAGCCATCAGTAGACTCTGAATGCGTAAGAATGGGCATATATCAGGCTGTAAAGAAGAGCTTCCACTTCGGTTCCGAATTAAAATAAATTTAGGAAAACCTTTCAAGATTTGAACAAAAAACAAAAACCTGTTAGCAAATGCTAATTAGCATTCTTATATTTTATGTATAGATGATTGGATACAGAGACACTTTGCCAGGATACAACTTCAAATAAAATAATAGAATTCATTTACACAGCTTGTTCAAAGATTTTTGCAATTAACTTTGGCTAGTTACATAATTTACATTTTCTTTTCTGGGGATCAGACATGATAGACTTGTCTAATCACACCATTGAACAAATGAATCCTTTTCAGATTGCTGGATCAACCTGCTGTATATTCCTTGGTTGGACCCCAAAACAGCTTGAAACATTTTTGAGGCCTTGCCTACCCCTAAACAGGGTGAATCAGAATGCAAGGAAATAATCGAAGTGTTTGTAAATGATGCAGCCTCTTATCATATGTGATACCATTTCCGACCTTCCATTGTTTTAACCAGCTCATCTGCCAGTGCTGCGAAGTTTTCAGCCCCACTTTGTAGCTCTTCAGTACGCCTGCTGATCCTCTGGTAGACATAACAAGAATATATTGTTTCAGGGTTAGATTGCTAATGACTTCAATGAAATTTACGCAATATGCTAGCTCAGTAGCTTAATCTTTGTTTTGATCTTGAAATGCTTTCAACAACTATAATAATCAGATTACATAACTTAGCACAATATTGACTAGTGACTTCATGAAGCAAGCATCTTAGAAAGACCATCGGTACATCTAATGGGATAAACTTTTGTGTCTTATACAGATGTGTCTGAGAATAATTTTCAGCCACAGCTGGATTAGGATGAAAGCCTGGATAGAGGAGGGTTGCATCAGGTTGAAAGCTAACATAAATGCCCACTCAATTCATTTAAACATAAACTGAGTAGGTGTCCGATTAACCAGACCCTTGTTGGTGGAGGACCTACTGGAGTGGTGACATTCTACAATCTGCATCTATAAGATAATCCTGACCATCTGATTAAACACGTTCTACTGGAATATACTATAAAAGTTGCTTGTAATGTGAACTTCATTTAAAGATATTATTGATAAGGTGGGGAGAATCACCTGGCTGGGTGCTTTTCAGGCTATGACCCCCATTGATTGGATAGATGGGTCACCTAACGCACTTGCAAGTGGAGAATGTTTGTTAACCAAAAAAATTTCAGAGAGGAACATGGGTGTGGGACACGCTGCGGTAACCCGGAATGGGATATAGATTCTAAAAATTTCACAAAATGGAGAATGTGAAAGGCTAAGCTAAGAGAAAAGGGCAGAAGCTGTTGAGGCAACTGTTGGGATATGATTATAAAAGAATATAATAAGAATACAATTTCTTTGAAAAATGTGTTTCCTAGGCATATTCAAAGCATTTTTAGGTGTATCCTAACATGTATTTCCTGATGTCCCCTGCTTGTTTCCTTACGTGTTTCCCACCATATCATTTCTACTTCCCCAATGAGGATGGCTTTCCCAGGAAGGGCCAGTTCCACTAGGAAACAATGGTTCAACACATGATTATGCATAGATAGACTTACTCTCTAGATTACCCCTTACCAAGTGCAGTGGATAATCTTTCGACAAGCATTGTCAGCCAGTAATACAAGAGAGCACACTCAGGAAACCTGAGTTATTCTCCCAAGATCTATGTGTATTCTCAAGCACTTCTATGAAATACTGCTAAAGAGTGGACTTTACACGATCAGCCAAATAAAATATTACCTCAAGTTTTTCCTGGCGCTGTGCAAGCCTGTCTCTTGCTTGAGCTGCTACTGCCGAGACATCCTGGAAGATGTTACTATGTCAGCACAAGCCACAAAACTGAAGTGGTTACATTTAAGTTGATGTGAACGTACCCCTGCCTTCCGATATTTAGCCATGATTTCTTCAGGTGTTCTCATTCTTGGCTTCAGATCGGCAGTTGCACCTTCAAGCAATTTTTCTCTCTCTGTTGCTTTGTCTGTGGACCAAAGATATAATCTAAGTCCATTCAAGAAGTTGAAACACATTTACAAGATAACAAAGAATGTCTGATGTACCTCTCTTATCATTCTTGCCTTCATGAGATGAAGCAGATGCAATGGCTATGGGTTCATCAATTTCAATGTCATCTATACCATAAAAAGAATACAAAGTGAGAGAGGTGGGAAGGGAAGGAGGGAGACAGGTAGAGATAAGAGATATAAAACCTATGTTAAGTTCCACGACTTCATGATCATCTGTAATGACTGTAGATGGGTCTGACAATGGAACCCTTGAAAACACGCTCTCTAAATCCGGAGTAATTTTAGATTTAGATCTACTTTCAGTAAGATTCTCAGAATGCCCAAATTTCCCCCCTTTAAAGCCCTTAATGATACCACCTAGAATACGAGGGGCAGTAACCTGCAACAGCAGTAGTAAGCACAGCAGAACAATCCTAATATTTTCAGTAAATACACAAACAAAAAACCTGAAAACATTTATGAGAACCTGCTTTTTCTTCTGATTTGAGGAGAAATTAATGGCTGTGTTGGCAGCAGCTGCAAGAACTTTATCATGAAGACAAGGCAAAGACTCTGGAATCCTAAAAGAGTCCAATTAATTCTTTAGGCATTTATGTAAAATTTGACTTTCAATAAAATCACAGCTTGAGGGCTAAAAACACAGAATAAAAAAACATACCTGATGTCATTTTCAGAGGCCAAAAGGGAGATGAAAGCCAATTCACACCCATTTGCCTGTAAAGTCCCCCCCCGAGATCAGAGAATGAAGTCAAATGATAATTATCACACAAAGCTCTATGTACCAAATCAAGAAACCCTCAACATTATGTTAACTTCCTTCACATCAAGTACTTTTCTGAGGGTGGATCACAATTATATTATGATTTCCACAAATTAATTATAACAAAAATGTTAGCAATGAGCATACTTGATGAAGGAGGCGAAACAGCCTATACTTGAGTTAGTGGGTCAATTAATTGATCCCCATTCAACCAAAAATTGAAAAATCTTTAGATGGAAAAGTATTTGCAATAGATCCTTTGCTTCCTTTCCTTCTTTGGATGGGAAAAGGTTTTGATAGCAATTGGGGAGGCATGTGATGGATATAGTAAAATTGATCCCCAGATGGAAGGGATGGACCTGCAAGCAGCAAGGGTTCAAATTCGCATATGTGCAATGGGAAGAGTGCTGAGTTTCCTGACTTTGTTTGACCAAAATGAAACCCTGACAATAGAGATTCTGATGGTGGATGAAGAAGTTCCTCTTACAATGGAAAGAAAGTGTTATTGATAATGCTGCAGGGGAGAGAGGATTGGATGAGACACTGGTTGCATTGACTTGATGTTGGAGGACATTGAGAAAGTAAAGAGTGTAAGAGGAGATGATTGGAAAAAAATAGAAGACTAACATCCCTTTTTATGATAGTGAAATGGTCATTGGAATCAATAGAAGATACACAGAAAGGCCACGATCTGCTCTGCCCAGGTATCACTAGGTTGCCACTAGATATGTGGTGAGAACCTGTTGAAATATAAGCCCTTCCTTCAAGTTTGCTTCACAGATGAGAAGTTCAAGAAAATAGTGGGCACGTACGACACGAAGCTGAAGTAATATGTTGAAGAAGCATGCAATATAATTCACATTGAACCCTTTTAGACTTTTAGACCAGAGACAGAAGAGGTATGTAGGGTGTAATTTGTACATGTGTTAGAAAGGGGTAGACCAAGTTTACAAACCAACCATGCACATTATATATGAGGCAATGGATAGGACAAAGTTGGCCATTAAGTCAACAGTTTGCCACCAGAGGAATTACTGGAAAAAATCAATACACAGTTGGATAATCAGCTCTACAATGACTACCACACATTAGGTAATGTTTCAATTCCATTGCAATATTTTACTATTGTTAATAATTAAAGTGTCAAACACCAGTCATTTTTGCATGTTTTAATTGTATGTTTTGCAAATTTATATGACAACATACTTTAAATCCAACAAATCGATATAGTGTCAATATGTCAGAACACATTGAAGTAAGAGATGACTTGAAGAATTATACTGGATCCAAGTCTACAGAAGCAAATTTTGGCTTTGAGAGAAGTAGGGTAATCATTTATATTTAATCGAGATTATTATGTTATTTAAGCTATAATAATTGTTGACTTCCATTCTTCAACATCTATAGGTTAAAACTTCATAAAAACCCGAAGAGATTTTGGTACAATTCTTAGTACAAGGCTTGTGAGACATGTCTTCTAGGTATATATTTTTTGGTATATAATAGTTCTCATAATGAATCGTATAAATATTATGTGAAATTTTAAAAAATTCAAATCTTTTTCCCTACACCAATTGGTGGATTTGTATGGATACAATGCTCCCTTATTTGAAGGACTTTGTTATCAATGTCATTAGTTAGATGTTCTCTTCTTCAGGATGTGAGAGAAATTGGATCACGATCTCTCATCCACTCAAGACTAAGGAATCGCTTAAAGAAGAAGAACCTGTTCCACCTACTCTTCGTCCATTACAACATGAAAGTGACTAATTTATTTGATAGGAATTCTGATGATGATTACTACAACTTCATCAATATATGCCACATGGTAGAGGATGATAACCCATTGAACACTTTATTCTGAAAAGGTGAGGAGCCACTGCTCGATGAGCATGAAACTGACTGACTTGAAGATGAACTGAAGGGTAGTAGGTGCGCCTGAGTTGATGTTTACGATAACATCTACAATGAGATGCATGCTACAATCTATTCTTTAGATGTTCATGTGTGCACTTCTATTGAAGTTGAGAATCGTGGTGATGCAGGGTAGCTAGATAGGGTGAGGATGATGATAACAATGATAATGAAGATAAAGATGATGATGGGGTTTCTGCTGAGGGTGGAGCTTGATCTTTTATGCCCTACGCATTCATGAAGTATGATGACTGCCATAAATTAACATACGACACCGATGGGTGCTGGCCTTCACAATCTATGAGTGGAATTCACACCGAGTCCTGGAATCAGTGACACAATGACATCCAGGATTATGGCAGGACAATGGGGATATGGGTATGGGAAGTTATGGTTATGAAGATGTTTTATCTTCATTGAGTGCATTCTAATGATTTACAACTGAGGATGTTGAGGAACAAATGCATTCGATGGGAATGAGTGATTCTTCGTATGATAGCTACAATTAGTCATACAGATATGGTGTAGGCAGCTATGGGTCAATGCAGTTGGGTTCATTAAGATAGAGATATCCACAGCCAGGAAGGTACCCCAGATATGAAGAACCCAGTCAATCTTATTAGTCACATCAACAGCCTGGAGATGTGGGGTATTCTTAGTATGGAGACTCGGGACACTCACAGCGTCCTCACAATAGCACATACAGAGAGTTCATAAGTTTCTACTCTCCCCCAGACAAACACAATCTTCACCATATCATCAAGAGTACCCCAGGAAGAAGATAGTGACCCTCCCCTAACCCACCACACACCGTTCATGGTGAGATGGTGACCCTCTCATAGATATGATGGTATTATTTGTATTTCTTAAAATGATATTGTACATAAATCATGTTTTATACAGAAGATGTAATCATATTGATATTTTAAGGCAGTTACGAAAACATCATTTTTTTGAACTGGAAAGAAGGAAGAAAATTAAAGATGGAATTTTGATTAAAAAGTATACAAAGCCCAGGCAACAGATAGTTAATAGTAAGCAAGATATCAACCAGTGTTATCTGCCCATCATCAGAAGCACTCATTGTTTTTTCCATGTTTGCCTTAAAGCTCCACGTTAGAATTGACATTAAAGAGCTTTCTGCCACCACTTCCAGATCTGGCAAAGACCTGCCCAAAGACAGACATCGAAAGACATGCCATCACTCAAGAAAGTACGTCAGCTGAAAGTCCTATCATATGCAAGAATACTAAAATATAAAATCAAAAAAATCAATTGTATCTTATGTCAGAAAAACAGTTGATGCCATTTGGTCACTATTATCATATGTATTGTTGATTCTGCAGGCTAACAAGAAAAACTCAGCATTAGCATTCTACCTTAATTCTATGGCTCCAGTTTGATAGAGTAAAACCAGTCCACACAATTTCTCATCTTTCTTGAAAGTTGTAGTCCAGCAACAAGGTTTCACAAGACTCACTTTACGAATGGAGTTCTTGTCCCCCTAACATAGAAGCATGTTATTTTAACTTGCAAAAAGAAATATGATACCAATGAAATAAAAACAAAAAAGACAAATGAGGCACCTGAATCACAGATTTTAACGAGTATAAGCGCAATGCATCCTCACAACAAAGCAAAACAACTGAATTCAACAACCTCTCCCCTGAACATGTAATCTCACTAGAAGTATGAAGTTCAACATCTTGTTGTTTCATTCCGCTGCTGGCATTGGTTTGTGCAGGCTCATTCTGAGCACCACTGCCCTGGGACAACTGCTGTGGGTGCTTTTCATGGGAAACTTCAGAGACTACAATGCTGCCCTCTGGAATACAAAAAGTTACCAGAAATGTAAAAAATCAAGTGCAATAGAAATATATAAACATCTGATTACTTTCTAGAAGAAAAATTAACAAAAAACAAATTAATATCTGATTACTATCTAGAAGACAAATTTACTTGCCTATCACATACATGGAAATTGCAGTTGATTCCTTCTTTGGGTGCATCGACCGAGAACTGATCATATTACCAGTGACACTATCTATAACCAGAATGTGTGCATCCCTGGTTAAAATGAAAACCACTCCCTGTACAGTATCGTTTGGTTTTTTAGATCCCGAGTGCTTTCTGATGTTTATAAGGCTATGAATATCTGAAAATGCTTTCACAGTCATAGAAATGACTGCAGAACTTGAGCCGGATACACAGTCCGTAAGAAACAAAATAGATAACCGACTCATATCGAGTACTGCAACCTGAAATAATGGCAATGAAAAAGTGAATCCTTATTAGTAATTTAACCAGAATTCCCAGTCAATAACTTATAAAAGAATGTACAAAAAGTATGAAATAAATCAGCCTACGGATGATACTAACCCGACCACACTCAAATCCAACAGCAAGTTTGGTTCCAGAATTTGCAAATTGTAGGGTTCGTATGGGAGAATTCAGGAGGGAAAAGACTGCTATACATTGAAGCCCTCTTTCTTGATGCATAATGTGGACTGTGAAACAGTTCCACAAAAATTTGTCAAGAAAGAAAGAAAAATAACAATATTCTATCAAGAATAGAGAACATAAAGGCAGTAATTAGTAGTGTGAATTAGATGACAGAAATAGCCTCCCAAACAGAAAGCAAAAACTTCTCATTTGTTATGAATGGATGGATATGCCAAAAGGAGAAAGCATCTTCCATTTTAAAGAAAAAGAAAGACATCAATCATTAGCATTACGACAGCCTTGAATTGTTGTTGTTGTTGTTGTTTTTTTTTTTTTTTCTTGTTGGCCTGTTGGTTATGTGGCTACAATGAAAAAATAAAATTTTCAACAAAGCTTACATTATTTGAACAGAAATAAATAAAAAAAAAAAAAGAGTAATGATGAGAAAACTAGTTTTAGATTCATGAACATTCGAATGTGTAACTTTGGCATACTAATCAAAGATAATAATAATCAAGCATCTAGTGTCTGTGTTAATTATCACCTAGTTAGGCAACAAAACCTTGTAATATTCCATGCATTTATATGGACGAAATTTTTTTCCTACTAATGAAAATTGAGGGAAGTAAATCTGTACAAATGACTAGTATCTACCAAATCACCTTCATGTTGAGTTTCTGACACAAAGTGACAACTTATCTCACTGGAACTGGTGCTGAACTTATAGACACAAACCTACATAAGCCCAACCAAAAGAAGGAAATGAACAATCAATATAAAATATAATTCCCTAAACCTCAAAAAGAATAGCCAATACAAGTATTCTTCTGACCAGACCACATTCATTGCCAGCAGCCAAACTTGTAGTGACAGAACAAAAGTCCAATGCTGACACTGAAGCACTTACATCGCTCATTTTAATACCCTGCACCTGCCAATGAGATAAAATATGTTCTATCACACCATTTTCTCAAATTGGAAAACCAGTAGTTCATGAGCATATCAAAGTGAAAAAGAGGTATGCCTCTATTACATTCTAACATATAAATGATTCAGTAGATTGGTTGTAATGAAGCTCTGACCTTGCCATCTAAAATAAATATAAGTGATAGGACTGGATATGTGGCATCCCATATTCGAACAGTTCCATCTTGATAACCTGCTATATATATTCTTTCAACCACATTATCTTCAGCAAAGGATAAATGGCTGGGAATGCCACCCGTCAAAGCCCACTTAGTACCCGCAGCCAGGGAAGGTTTTTCTTTAATTTTCATAGCTGAAGCGATCTACTTGAATAAACAGAACCTAAATCAATGAACGGGAGGTGAACAGAAAACTAAGGACTTGTATCAAATTTTGGAGTTTCTTGTGAATAATAGAAATGCAATACCTCTGAGAAAACCTTTGACAAGTGTCTTCCCTGAGGTAACAAACTGAGTTTTGCCACAGTCATGTATGGTTCAACAGTAGGTATTACTGCAGGAAATTGCATTGCAGGAATAGAAGGTTTTCCCTCTTGCTGAGATGTTAAGGCAGACAGGCTAGAATCATCATATACGTGGAGTTGTCCAGGATTTGTCAATACAAATACAGCAGCTGTGTGATTTTTCTCTGTTGCCCCAGCTTGTGGTACGAAAATCATGTCTGCAAAAGAGCCATTAAGTGAAAGGTCTACACGGGTGATGCATCTTAAAGTCTCTATCCCAGATGACCATTCAAGACTCAAGACCTGTACCAACAAAAAAGAATGTTAATAGAACCTCTCCATTGTTAATGTCATAAATATCAAACAAAAGAAGCAAATATGTACTGGTCCACTCTTTTCATTGCCTGGTCCTCAATATTAGAGTCAATATTGTCACTAACATACAATAGAAATCTATTTAAGTGAATGCTCTTTAGGTTTCAAAGATAAATGTATTAATAAATAATCTTCTAAGAAATTAACATCAAGTGATATTAAGTTACCTCGTCACTTATTACAAATGGATCATAATCAACATGGTGACATGCAAAAAAGTATCATATGACAGACACAATGAAAGATGTAACATTGTTCACATACCAGTAAGTCAGAGAAAAGCCAATATTGACTTCTCTAAAATGTATTTCCCTTTTATTAATCATGCCTCAATTTTATTTGATCATTTTTAATCTAAAAACATTAAGTTACAGAAACAATTGCTTGCATTTGGTGCATGGGATCAAGAGTATCCTCTTCGATTTCTATTTTTCGAATATGTATGAGTACATAGACTATACTGTATAGTATAGTATACCTATACCATACAAAAAAAACAAGCATACATGTAGAAGAATTACAATAATGTCATGCTCCCATATACATGTATTCTCTTATACTTCCCCTTAAGTTGGAGAATTGAGATCCCACAATCCCAGCTTGCCAACAATAGAATAGAATTGCACACTGTGAATTCCTTTGGTGAAGACATCTGCAAGCTAATCCTCAGTCTTCACAAATGGCTCTAGACTTCAAATTATCTTTGATGAAGTGACGGTCTACTTCTACGTACTTGGTTCAATCATGCTTGGCCAAGTTGCACGCGATACTGATCGCTGCCTAACAATATAGGGTCATCGGTCTTTGAACTGGGAATCCAAGTTCAGTTAGGAGGATCTTTATCCATAGAAGTCACAGACTTCATGTGCTACCAGAATTCTGCCTTGGCACCTGAACTCACTACAACTAATTGCCTCTTACTCTTGCATGTGACTAGGTCATCTGCCACAGGGGTGCAATAACTAGAAGTAGATCACCAATCTAAAATGGAACAAACCCAATCGGCATCTGTGTACAAGGTTCAAAATGTCAGTGACAGTGGAATGTCGGTCAGGCCAAAATAAGACATGTCGGAAATGTCAAAAAGAAATACCGTAAAATCATGGAAACTTAAAAAACATATTCCAATTTAACTGTATAAATATAAGAGAGAAAATAGATTTAGTAGGAAAGATAACTTAGTTTAATATATAATACACTTGAATTATAATATTCTTAATAACTACATACCCATTCATTAGGATTTTGATACATAATAATTGGCAAATAGATTATTATTTGTTTAGATAAATGATGTTGGACAACGAGGCTTTGATCTGATTCTTTAATAGATAATCTATAGTAAAATGAAAATAACAAAAAAAAAAAAAAAAGAGAAAAATATCAATGGAGTCACACCAATGGCCTCCTAATTGTCTCTCCTAGGGTTAAAAGCATCACACCTTTAAGAATCTGAACTAACACCAGAGAATAAAACAACTGTAGCCTTGAATTCATAAATATTCATTAAAATTTGGGTTACAAGCATATATATAGACTTTACATTTCCAAGATTTTCAAATATCATTTTAACTAAACTTCCTAAAAAAATAAAATTCTAAAATAACTAAATCCTGTCACCAAGTGATACCCTGCTAGTATTTTGGTTATAACTTTCCCAAATCACATCGGATTCTCAAGATCTTAGTCTTGTTGGAAAGGTAACTAAATAACCTTTGAAATAACACCAAAATCAGTTCAAACAGATAAGTTTTGACCATTCAAAATATGGCCTAAAGAAAAGTGATGGAAATACATCTTTTACTTTCTTTAAAATCAAATAAAACCTATTCTATTTATAAATAAATAAAAATACTTAAATTGATTGACAAAAAACTAATCTACATCAACCTAAAATTAACCAACTAAAAAAAATTTCCCTATAAAAATTTAAAACTCAAAATTCCCAAAATACCCTTGCAGAAACCAATCAAATTTGAATATAAGCTCTTTCTTGTTTCACATCAATAAACATTCGGGAACAAGTGGATTCTCTTCCTCTTATTCTTTCTTCTCTAATCCTTTTTCTTTCTTGGAATATCATTTCAAAAACATTTGAAACCATGTTTGTGTAGGCCTTCTGATGCGGAACCAAATACAATGTATATGCAAAACACTTGCTGCTGATCTCAAATAACAGATAATAACAAAAAAAAAAAATCAATTCTAAAATTTTCACCCTAGTGGCAATTTCTCGTAATTTTCCAAAAAGTGAAAAAATTACAAAAATTCCCTTATGACGTGTCAAAAATTTTCGGGCTTCTGGTAATATTCCAGCTAGACTTTAGGGATACTCTCCTCCAAATTTCACAGGATTTGGATGTCTCTAGCTATATAAACTAGAAAACACCTAATTATGTGAAAGTGCTTCAATAGAGAAATCAGTAGAAAACCAAGAAAATTCGCTAGAATTCCAACAACAATTAGAGTTTAATTTACTGTACTTACCTCTCAATTAGTAGCATCAAAGACCTCTCAAATATGCTGAGATCCTTTCCAAATCAATGCTCCAAGACAATTAAAACAAATTCACAAAGGTTGCTGGTTTACTGTGGGCCGCCTGGTGCTAGAAAAACCAGCTCCTACTTATTAGGAGTTGGGTTTAATGAACGGAGAAGAAGATTAGGTTGGTTGCCCAAGCGTTATGCACACCCTTGTGGAAGAGTTTTAGCAAAAGAGAAGTGGTGATGGGATGGTAAGGAATAATGTTAATGGGGGTTATGGAAAAGTTGTAGAAAAATCTGATGGTAAAGAAGATGGGGAAAAGAAGAAAGATGGAATAATAAGGGAAGTAAAGGAGAAGTAAAGGGAAAAGGAGAGAAGAAGACGTTTGAAGGAAAAGTGGAGAAAAGAATTTC